>VZTO01010205.1:63388-122183 GCA_013400615.1 Syrrhaptes paradoxus
CCTCCCACCCACCCCCTAATACGCAAGTTCCTGATATCAAACCTTTTGTGATGCTTCTTGAGACAGTACATCATACTTCTCTTTAAATGGGATGTTCTTCACCTCTGGAGGAGCCGAATCTTCTCCGCTGCATTCAGCATCACTTTTCCGATAGAGAGGGAAATGCTGTGAGACATTCAAAGCACAGATCAGTTGTTGACGATCCAGCCTTTCTGGAACAGTAATAAATGTGCTAAAAACACGTCCCCGTGTTCCCTCACCCCACCTCTAACACACCTGTAGAAGGATGGGTTCTGAAGCTGGAAGCTTTTCCACATCACTGCACCTTTTGTTGGAAGGATTCGGTTTCTGTGAATAAAATCAATCCATACAGATTGTCTTCACCTGTGTGTACCAGAGGGGTGGGGAAGGGATCAAGAGATAGGTTTTGAGGGGTTGGGGGGTTTTGTTGTTACATTTTTTGTGAAAAGCAGCTCCAGCTCAGAGTACAGTGTTTAAATACGGTCCACTGTGTACACGTTTAAGACCCTCTACTGTGGCTGGAAGAGGGAAATGTTTTAATTCTGTATGTGCTGTAACAATGGTTACAGTCTTCCTGAATGCGGAAAACAACAGCAGAACCTCACTGCACAGTTGGCAAGGCAAGAGATTTAGGGTGGCCCGAGAGAGCAGCTGGTCTAGCAATTTTTCCACTGGCAGCTGGTTTCCTGATTGAGTCCAACCCTGTCAGTCATGCTGCCTACTGTGCCTCCAGTCAGCCTGGGAAGAAGGGAGGAGGAATGTAATACAAGAAGAAATTGGATTTGATGAAAAAATGACAGTTAAAACATTACTAGGCAATCAAGACAGGACTCCAGTAGAATCAGAAAACTAGAATAGGCTAGCTTGAAGGATGTAAAACAGAACAATATGCATACATATAAATGCAGGGATTATTCTGCATCTTCAGTCAAAGGAAGGGTTACAGAACTGCCGTTCCTTGGAACAGAGGAAATTACACCTTCTGTTGGCAGTACTGACAGAGACGTTAACACCATGAACAGAGCAACAGTTAATATTAAGTGAAAATGATAAGGGGCAAATGAAGAGAAGAAAGATTTGCTAACAAGTGGCAATATGAATTGGAAGTGGATTTTTTTCAGGAGAGTCTTAGTTATATCGTGAGTATTGGTGCAGTACCAGTATTCCCACTGCAGCAGCCGAGTTGCTGTCTACAATCAGCTCTTGATAATAAACACTTACCTGCTGGGAGCAATTCAGTTTGTGAGAAAGCGCCACAAGCTTTGCCTCCGAGGTACGGCAGACAGCACAGCCATCACCCTCCATGGCTACGCTGTTCACCATGACAAAGCTGGAAAATACCAGGGAGCGGGCGAAAAAGAATGTAAGTGGGGAGGACAGGAAAGCATTTGCTGTTCATGCCCATGTGTGGGAGAAACTTCATTTTTTGCAAGTGTTCCACAGCTGGACACAGCTCAGCAAAACAGCACAACAGCTTCCAAAATCACATGCTGCAAATCCTCTTTTGGGTATCCATACTGCAGCTGTTTATCTACCTGGTAGGCTGCTTTGTAATCAGTTGTTAATTAGATTGCACAAGATGCTGTGTGCTTTGCTTCATGTTTACATGTCAAGATTTTTTTAATATTATAACAGATACTGAAGTAGTGCTCTAGTGGAACGTTAGAAACCCACTAAGCTGAATTCTGAGGGAAAGGAGAACTTGCTTCTCTCCCCACACACATTTTAGACCTCAGAGACATAATTTTGGATATTAAATTATTCAGAACAATTGAAAAACAAAATAGCACTGCATTTGGCTGGCTGCCCTGAACAAACTTAAGTTTCATACTTCGCAGTCTCTCACACAGAAAATAGGATTTTATTTGTAATAGAAAAAGATTTTCCTGTAGATTTCAAATCAACTTTGAACTTCTGCCACAAGAATCATACCTGTTCAGTCAGGCATAAAGGAGCTGAATGCCTCCACTTAAGAGATACTGCTCAAAACCAAAAAAAATAATTCTCTTTTATCAAATTAAGCTGCTTTTAAACCACAGAGTTGTTATAAAATAGTTTATCCAGGGATGTTTCATTAATAATGCAGCTTGTTTCAGTTTATGAATATGATACCAGACACACAATCTGCAGCGGCATGCAGGAAGTCTGCTGTGCTGTGCTGTCAAAGGGAACATGGAGAGGTTCCTTACTATTTTTTAAAACAACTGAAATACATATCTAGAGGACTCCATATCTTCATGATAAACAATAGCATTATACTGAGCATTCACGAAGCTGATACATCTTCCGAAAAAAGAGACACCATTTCTAGACCTGTTCAGAATAATTCACTTAATTAAGGGAACGAGCATAAACATGCATTTTTGAATTTTACATTTGCACGAGTGATTATAACCTGATGGCATATATGCCACATGCAGAGTAGCAGTGGGTCTTCCCTTCATGTATCTGAGGTGTAAAGACTTTCCACAAACCCACTACTGCTTTCCCTCATGAGTTCCTGCCCTGTATCTAAAAGCAACAAAAGGCACAGGGCAGCCAGCTGCAGCCACAGGCACACAACTAGGGACCAAACTCTGTAACGAGGTCTCCTCTAAGCCAAAACTAGCTTCTGCATTATTACCCCACCCTGTGGAAAAGCTGTGGACAAGCAACTGCTTCCCAAATTCCTCAAACCAGCTTAAGTTCTAAAGACTAAAGAAGTTATTAAAATTATACTCTCAACTTGTAAGCACACAAGGGGTTTGTTTGTGTTTCTTTACTGACTCCTCTTCTGTTACGTTTACAGCCATGGGTCATTACCAGCTGCAAGGAAGTAAAAAGGCAAACCAGAGAATTTGATTCTGACTCCACAGTATTTTTCCATTTAAAAGGAAATTGTTACAATTCACCTAGCTCAAAGTACAGCTTCCACTCCATAGCAAAACTACAGGTGTTTACAAAATATTTGTTGTTTAACATATTACAAGCTAAATACAAAGTTTGAAAAAAAAGAAAAAAAAAAAAAGATGGGCTCTAAATTAAGCATTCTCATACTATTTCATAAGAAATTCCACTTCTAGTTCTCAGTTTTCTTCACTTGGGTCTGGTAGCTCAGTAATCACTACTCTAAACATTAGAAAAAAAAATTAAATATACTCACTTTATTCCTTTTCGAGTTAATAGCTTTCCTGAAGTAAAGTTGAAAACTTTTTCAAATCGATTTACCTTGTAAGTAGTCATTCTGTGTCAGAGCAAAAACACAACTGAGGTAAGAAACTGGCATGGTAAGCCACCTGACACAGGTGTAGACGGTTCATACAGCTTGCTGCTCCATTCTCTAGATCACACACTCATTCAGCAAACTCACAGGGATGCTCTGACACCCACAGCGTATTCTGGGCACTTACGCTCTTCTATACTGAGATCATGGGAAAGGGAACAGGCTCAGGCGAGAGGCCCAACACAAGGAAAAGCAGCTTCAAGGCTTATCTGCCAATGCAGAAAGACCAACAACTTCACACAAGCTCAGAGAAGCACAAAAGTAACCTGAAAACTGTTCTAAAATGTGTTCTTAGGGTGCACTGTGCACAGACAGATACCTTGTAAGATCTTGCTCTAAATTACAATCCCTTCTAATGGTTTTGATCAAAACCTTTCTGTATAAACACACAAGAGATCACTCAGACACAAGACAAATCGCTGTACGCATGCCAACGTTTCATTCTTGGCACTTGGGTACTTCTTCCACTGACCAGACTTACTCATAATGAAATCCAATGTCATGATTCCCAACGATAACCACCAGCTCAGTAGAAACTGGATACCTGAACATTTTCCGAAATCTCCTGACATCATCTGCCCACGCCTGCATGAAAAACATAAAAGGAGAAATTAATGCTCCTTGACAATATCAAAGAGGACCACTAGTATGTGATACAGGAGCACACATTGAGCGAGATGTTTACATTTTATAAGTTTTATGTGAGGGGCAAAAATGCCAAGATACTACCAAAAGTGAAGGAGAATCACAACATTTCAACTCATATCTCAAACACTAGAAATTCTACCAGTAGGACAACTACAGTAATATTAAACAGAGCCTTGCATACCTAGTCTGCTTTCTTCTGCCATCCATTTCCTTTAAGAAATCCGCCTTTTGTGAAACAAGAGAGCTGTTGATGTCATACCTGAGGTGAGCTCCATTTTCCTTCATCAAAGACATCTCCCAGAATAAAAACAATATCTGGCTGCAGTAACCATAAGGCAGTTTGGAAAGATCTCTCCATTTGCCATTCTCTGAAAGGAAAATGCGTACCCAGTCATCACTGCCTGGCTGGGGATCCTCGGCTCCAAACAGACACAGCCTGCTAGGGACGGAAAGATGACTCCTACACACTGACAGCGCTAATATGAAATCCAAATTAAATACTTAGAAATCAGGTTTAAGTACAGTGGGTGCATCTTACCTGGTGGATAATTCCACCACAATACAATCATGAGGACTAACAGCAAGTAGTAACAGCAGTTTGTTGATTTTTATTCATTCCAATTCCATTAAACAGCAATTGATTAGACCAGTGAATTACTGCACGTTTTACTATGCCATTGTTTCTGCAGCAAAAGTTTATAATGTTTGTATCACGGTAGAATTAATACTTTCAGCATTCTGGGGTTGTGATTTTTTTTTTTTGGACTAACAGAAACAACATGGCTTTGCAGGCATAGGATTGGATTATCTTTGTCTTTAAATGTGATTTTGCCACCAATTCTTCTATTACAGAGAAAAATCTACCATCTTCCTTATCTCTGCAGTTAACTATGGGGACACACAAGTTATCTGGCTCATTTTTAAGGTATTCTATAAAATAGACACTGGAAAAGACCCATTGAAAATGCTCAGGCATCTGCACCCACACACTACCTGAACATCCAAGGCTGCACGGCCTCAGGAAGTCCCATGCAGTAGCGGTTCAGCACTGGTTTATCATCCAGCACAGATACAGACACAAGGTCAGGGGCAGTACGCACGCTTCTTACAAGTACCACAACATTGGTTTTAAACATCTGTCCCGTTAGCTACTACTAAAAACTCTAAAACCAGGATAGCAATTATTCAAAAAAATTAATTATTACCTTCTTAGCTTATCCAGCCAATGTCCTTTGATTTCACCAAGTAGGTGTGTATCGGCTAAAATTATGGCCTTCAGGACTGAAGCTGGAGTCTCTTTTTTACCCATGTGAGCTCCACCTTTCACTTCTGGCCATCGACATTGAAAAATTACCACATAATAAATTAAAAATTCACAAAATATTAACACTGAGCTGACAAAGCACACAAGTTTCAGCAGGAAACAGAGCCGCCTCTTCAACGGAAGAGTCTTCACAGTGGCCAAGCTAGAACTCAGCATTGCAGTACCAGCAAGTGTCTTTCCCAATGGCTCACTTCTCTCTCTGGAGAAAGCGGTAGGGGGTAGTCAAAGGACCACGTGGGGCTTCATATCAGTACAAAATCCCTGCAAAGAAAATACAAAATAAAGTATTCATTAAGCCACCATTCCCTGTGAAAAGCTGCCATGTAAGGCCTACACTGTTAACTTCTTGTCACCCTTAAAGATTTAGAAATAACTGACCTAAAGAGCAAAGCTGGTCTTTTCTTCAGATAGACTTGAGTAACTCACGCAGACGGCCATGCTGATGAGCCTGCCATGGTGCTCTGTCCTACCAGGACCAAGGCAACTAGTTTAAAGCTAGCTGGGATCTTGCAGCACAATGCTTGTTTTTAACTATACAGTGAAAACACTGTGAGTAGGGGTTACAGTCAGAGCTCAGCTTGAACAGCAGCAGAAAAAAATACGAGGAACAGAAGGAAATTCCAGTAGGATCCAAATCAGTGCAATTACCACCTTTAACACAGCTCATTGTAATAATCTCCAAGAACCAAAAGCAGTTTACTAATCCAAAACAAGTTTACTGGAGCTTTCCAGGAGCACAGGCACAGATACACAACTAGTTAGCTAACTAGCTAACGCTGCTTCATTTCTAACAAGGAGAAACCGAGAAACAGCCAAGTCTCAGAAAGAGAAACTGCACTACAGCTGAAGAGAAATGTGGGGAAAACTAGCCCAAGCCTAATGTATTTACTGATTTCTTCCACCCTGGACAGTCTGTAACCCACAGGGAACTCAACCCTTTTGAAGCTATAATTTTGTTTTACATCATTTTAAAGACTAATACGAAATGAATTTCTTCACTCTGACGAGCCACAATTGTAACAGGGCTCATTGATTGTTTCACTTGTTTACAGGCATTTAACAGAAACTTATTATTCACAGAATCACAGAATGGTTTGGGCTGGAAAGGACCTCAAAGATCATCCAGTTCCAACCCCCCTGCCATGGGCAGGGACACCCTCCACTAGCCCAGGTTGCTCAGAGCCTCATCCAGCCTGGCCTTGAACACCTCCAGGGATGGGGCATCCACAGCTTCTCTGGGCAACCTGTTCCAATGTCTCACCACCCTCACAGGAAAAACTTCTTCCTAATGTCTAGTTTAAATTTACCCTCTTTTAGCTTATACCCNTGCAGGTGGGGTCTCACAAGAGCAGAGCAGAGGGGGAGAATCACCTCCCTCGACCTGCTGCTAATGCTTCTCTTGATGCAGCCCAGGACACGGTTGGTTTCTGGGCTGCAAGCGCACACTGCCGGCTCATGTTCAGCTTCTCATCAACCAGCACCCCCAAGTCCTTCTCCTCAGGGCTGCTCTCAAGGTGTAAGAAATAAATACTCACACCTTCTAAGTTCTGTTACTTCTACCATCCTTGCCAGAAAAGCTTTTCCAGAATAAGTGCTCACAAGAAACTAGTATTCCAGCTGAGAGGACAGCAAAAGGGACTCAGGAGAACCATAAAGATGTTACTTCACATGCTCATGAGCAAACTTCTAGAGAAATCCACAAAGTCTTGTCCCTGCCCAAGAATGGGATTGCAATTTTGCTTTCTACAACAGAAAAATTCTAACATTAGGAAAAATACTCAGGATGTTAGCAATCACAAAACACCGTACTCAGACAGCGATTAGCAGCCAATGTTCATTGGCACCGACTAAACCTGATGAGAACGGTGAATACTTGTACTTCTGGATATCTAGACCCTAAATATTAGGAACACTAGGACAAAATTACAGAACCACACAAAATCAGTGGATCTTTTCTAAAATCCTGGTCTCAGTTACATGCAGAACAGAGGATAAAACTTAAATTCCTTTGCTGCCCTAGCCCATTTGACTGACGTCTCATGGAAATCAAAAACTGACATGTGATTATTATTTCATTTTTCCAATCAAAACCTCTATATGATAATAAGAGTGGCTATTAAGCCACTTATTTTCAAACACAAGCTTCCCATATCAGCACTACAAAGCAGTTATTCAAGGCAAAGAACTATTAGTCTGCATCACGTAACATTTCTGATACACATTATTTAACGCTGGCATGACTAATCCTTAATCGCATGCAATTCAGGTCTATCTAAACTTAGTTTAGCAGCAGAAAGCCCCTGGCCAGACGTCATAATTTCACAACACAGAGGAACTACACATAAAAGCTGATTAACTTGTTTAATATTAATCTCATCTGCACCTTAACTAGCAATCAAAATCAACGAGATCTTGTTTGTACATCTCATAACAAGGCACGATTAAAGCACAAATATCCCTTCAACAAATACAGCAACGAGGACAAAAGACAGGTATATTCTTAACCGTAAGCACACAAATTCATACGACCTTATCCTGCACAAACTGCACCTACCCCAGAATTTGGAAGTAACTTGGTAATCCTAGATAGTATCCTCTTCCAACAAAAATAGTACTGATTTGAACAGAAAATGCCAGTAAATTGTTTAACTTGCATTAGGAATGTCAAAAAAAAACCCAAAAAACACCACACACTCTGACTCTTCTTATTCACAACCTATACAAAGCTTAAAACAAATAAAACCTGTTGTTTTGCTATCGATATCTATGCATTCCCTAGAAGCTTTTCATTATATTATTTTTCACACATTAGATCTCTTTGGAAGCTGTCCAAACAACTACAGAGCTGCAGCAAAAAAGCCAGTGTTACAGATCTGTGGAAAATAAAATTTAAAAAAAAAAAACAAAAACAGATCCTCAAAAAAAACAAAATCCATCAATTCAAAAAAAAAAAAAAAAAATAAAAAAAAAAAAAAAAAAAGAAAAAAAAAAACAAGTATAAAAAAAAAAAAAAAAAAAGAAAAAAAAAAACAAGTATAAAAAAAAAAAAAAAAAAAGAAAAAAAAAAACAAGTATAAAAAAAAAAAAAAAAAAAGAAAAAAAAAAACAAGTATAAAAAAAAAAAAAAAAAAAGAAAAAAAAAAACAAGTATAAAAAAAAAAAAAAAAAAAGAAAAAAAAAAACAAGTATAAAAAAAAAAAAAAAAAAAGAAAAAAAAAAACAAGTATAAAAAAAAAAAAAAAAAAAGAAAAAAAAAAACAAGTATAAAAAAAAAAAAAAAAAAAGAAAAAAAAAAACAAGTATAAAAAAAAAAAAAAAAAAAGAAAAAAAAAAACAAGTATAAAAAAAAAAAAAAAAAAAGAAAAAAAAAAACAAGTATAAAAAAAAAAAAAAAAAAAGAAAAAAAAAAACAAGTATAAAAAAAAAAAAAAAAAAATCAAAAAAAATCAAAAACTGACATGTGATTATTATTTCATTTTTCCAATCAAAACCTCTATATGATAATAAGAGTGGCTATTAAGCCACTTATTTTCAAACACAAGCTTCCCATATCAGCACTACAAAGCAGTTATTCAAGGCAAAGAACTATTAGTCTGCATCACGTAACATTTCTGATACACATTATTTAACGCTAGCATGACTAATCCTTAATCGCATGCAATTCAGGTCTATCTAAACTTAGTCTAACAGCAGAAAGCCCTGGGCCAGACGTCATAATTTCACAACACAGAGGAACTACACATAAAAGCTGATTAACTTGTTTAATATTAATCTCATCTGCACCTTAACTAGCAATCAAAATCAACGAGATCTTGTTTGTACATCTCATAACAAGGCACGATTAAAGCACAAATATCCCTTCAACAAATACAGCAACGAGGACAAAAGACAGGTATATTCTTAACCGTAAGCACACAAATTCATACGACCTTATCCTGCACAAACTGCACCTACCCCAGAATTTGGAAGTAACTTGGTAATCCTAGATAGTATCCTCTTCCAACAAAAATAGTACTGATTTGAACAGAAAATGCCAGTAAATTGTTTAACTTGCATTAGGAATGTCAAAAAAAAACCCAAAAAACACCACACACTCTGACTCTTCTTATTCNTAGCAGAAAATAATATCTTCAAGGCAAAATTGCCATTTTCAAGTCACAAGCAGCAACTGACACAATCAAAACCACAGAGCCAGTAATTTCTACACACGTTCCCTGTCCTGGCATTTCTGCTGCTAGTTGTTACTATACTGGGAGTTGTGCTGCAGATGTGGAAGATGCCAGAGGTCCCATCTACATGTCCTGCTTTCCTGATGGCAAAAGCAAAAAGAAAAGAGGAAAGTAAAAAAAAAATAAATAAAATAAAATAACATCACAGAAAGTGATGAGCTGAAAGACAACTCTTACTCCAGGCTGACAAATCCCTGCCCACCTCGCTCTGCCACCTGCCAGCTCACAGCTGCTCACACCTCAGCTGAGCAGTTGGCTCAGGACTGTGGCTGCGCATCTCTGTGTACCAAAGGAAAAGCAATTTAACTGGAAACCAGGCACACACATCCCAGCCTCACATACGGGTACTCAAGGACCGGAGACCCACATCCCCTCACACGCGATGGCAAGGTCAAAAATAACGCTGCCAGACTGCACATGAGCTGTGGTTCAACTTGTCACTGTACAATATGTTGCTGCTACTCCTCCTCAGACAGCTGATTGTTAACATCAGACTAGAATCTGGTTTCTTAAAGCTTGCAGATCTCAGTTATGAGAAAAGACCAAAAGATTTTTCAACAATTCTTGTTCTAAATAGATGGGAGTGGCCTGATGCAAGACTGATTTTGAAACTTCAATTATTTTCAATTGTTTGGGCAGAGAACATACTCTGTAATGGAAAACTCTAATCTTCGATAGCTGGCAAACACCAAAATTCTGCTAGTCCTGACAATTTTGTATTCAGTCAATGTATACATTCTTTAGGCAGGGGAAAAATAACCTTGAACTTTTCCTCATCTACATGTTTTAAGAACCATTCTGCACAACACTTAAAAATTAGCCTGTGGATGAAGACAATTACTCATTCATTTAATAATGTCATCAAAGTTTAAGCATGCTAGAAGTATAAATTCATACCACAAAACTGTGGGGGAAAAAAATGCTCAAGTGACTAGCGTTCAAAAAAAGTTTGATGCTTTTCTTCTCTAGCATGTTTATTTTGCTTACTAACAAATATTAAGATACATTTTTGCATTTCAAATACTTCCATCATACATGCTATTCTTCCTATTTTCATCCATCAAGTTTACTGGCAACACAGACTTGCACCAATCCTCTTATCTTTCCCTCTTCCATCTCTGTTCAGAACATTATCCAGCTTTCATTTACACGCGAGCCAGGAACAAAACAAGCGAAGCCCCATACAATGGTCTATAGCCAGACCAGGAAGCAAGTAGTTCTGGAGTTTTACCCTCTCTCTTACTTCGTTAATATGTAACTCTGAACACCTCACATGCTTTGCGGCCAATTTATTAATTTATAACTACATCAAACTGTCCTAACAAACAAAGTGGGACACAAGAGTCCCAATCCTACCCCTAGTCACATCCCTAATGAGCGTGCAAGTATTTTTATTAAGCTAAAGAAGCTGTATCAGGTTATAAGAAAGCTTAATATTTCCAACCTTGTGACAAAGTTTTCACTCAGTTTCTCCCATCCCAATGTCACAAAGGTCCTGATTTACAACTTCCAGACAACTACAGTTATGCAATGTAACTATGTGAAACATAGCTACAAACACATCCAGGTTCAAATCTCACAAGGTTTCCCTTCTGCAAGGTACACTCATAACTGGGAGCTGTCTCTTACCATTCCAAGCTTGCTCTCTCTGATGCACTCTTTCTACCTCGTGAACTATGACTCTGCACTCCAGTTTCCTTTCAGCGCTTCAAATACCAGAGCTCTTCCAATACTCCCATACACTCTTCAATCAAATAAGCGCTTGTGATGAATTGTTTTGATATTGCAAAACAATTCTCTGACCCATCTTTCTGAACACACTCCAGTTCTAAACCCTAAATCCTTCCTTCACCCACACATTTTAACTTACTACTGTGATTAAAGTCCAAGCAGGGATTTACCATTTTCCATTTTAAAAATCCCTTTGTAATAATTTAAAGATAGAATTAATTTCTGTCCATACTGGCACATCCTTAGAGCTGAAATTATTTAAGACTGCCAAATCTACAGATCTACTTTGATTTTTATATAGTTTTCAGAAAAGGATAAATTAGAAAATTCTTCAAATTAAAACACAAAGATTTTATCATTTTCTCAAAAACACCCACAACTGCTCCTGTAATGAACGTATTTTACAAGCATAAAAGAGAGCTTCTGAAACTTAGTTAAGTTATACAGACCAGTTTATTTAAAAAACATACAAACAAAAATCAAAGGCACAAAATACAAAAGCATTTCAGAGCAGCTTGTCACATTGAGATCATATTATTGAATCCATAATACTATCAAAATGTGGTACTACATTAGGTTTAAATGTTGCAGTGAGTACAAAAAAAAAGTGTGGAAAATCTACTTGCCATTACATTATTCAGTAGTTACAAATGTGCTGTAAAAGGAAGTCCATACATCACACTTATTTGTTTCAAGCACTTTTCATACTGATTATTCAGTTTCACAGATTCCTGTACTGCATGCTTTAGATCTTCTACTTCTTCAAAAAAACCCTAGAAAAACCCAAAAATATTCACCTTAAAGTTTCTTTCAAAGCCATTCTCAAGAAGACCTAGTCAGCATTTCAGTTGCTCCCAAGTTCAAAGACACTTTCTATATTTTCATTAATACATGGCTGATTATGCAAACACAGCTACAGTGAGATACAGCAATCAGCTACAACCTTATGTAATAATTTAACACTTTGCCCTGAACACACAATGCAAGCAGAATTCAAGTTATGTTAGAAACTGAAATGTAGACTAATAAGAGGAAAGGTGAATTAAGAGAGGGGGAAAAAGAAAATGTTGATTTACCAGAAAGCTACAAAATGCCAGACCAAAATGACAAGGGTATAATGTCAAACTCATCTGTGTAAAAATATAGCTCTAGGTGCTGAAGTCAGCCAGTGGCAGAGAACACACCACTACCTCTGGACATCTGAAAGTTGCAAGATTATGGAAAAGGGACAAGAAGACATGAGACAGATGAGAGTAAATTAAGGAGAACGATGTTAGCATTTGAAGAAGACAATACTGAAGAGCTTAAGATGGAAAAACGGGTACCATCTTTAGACCCAGAAAGACTTTAGACCTTAACGACTTTGTAAATTGCTAGTAGCCATTTAGAACTTCAAGTACAACTACACTTTGTTAATGAATGTCCTATTTCAAATAAAAGCAATTTACAAAAAAGACGGGAATGAAAAAGATCAACATGTAAGGCTACACAGAATGTAAAGAGACAGTCCAATAAGAAAGCCATACAAATCAAGTCCTGTTGAACTTATTTCATGTTGGCCTACATGGTTTCACTTTCTTGGATTGATCCTTTCATAATGATACTATCCCAGAAAGCATAATTCAAGTAGTTCCAGTTATACGCAATTCAACTCGGAGATAAATTCAGCTTCACAGAAATAAACTTCATTTATGAAAAACATTGATGGCCCATAGCTTAGATGTTGTGTTCAGCTCCTGCAACTCAAGTCTTTTGAGCAATTCTGATCCTTTTAAAGTGAAGCCAGAAGGTGTTGGGAAATACAAGGACAGCAAGTTAAGTGTTATCGCCCAACACTTAATTTCACCAACTTCGGAAGGTCCTGTCTACCAGAGTAACACACTATCTACTTATATCCATCTATGTTTGATGTCTTTTCCTGCCTATTCTTCTTTTATTTTTTAATTAACATCTACATACATCTTAAATAACATACAGGGACTTAAAACTACCTAAAAAAGGATCAGTGACAAAAAGCCACAAAATAACCTCAGAGTTATATAATTTCTCTTCTGAAAGATGAAAATTTCAGCCAGTTGTCCTAAACTCCCGAAGACAGGGATCTAGAACTCACCCTGGCTCAATGTTCTACAAGTTTCACGCGTAATGAGCTATCACCATGTTTTACGGTTACCCCATAATGAAAGCTAACATAATATCTAACTTGTGAGAGGGGACTGCAAGATAAGAAAACAGATTCTCAAAAAAAAAAAAAAAAAAAACCACACACACTAATCCAACAGAAGACTTGAATAATATGCAAAAAAACAATTCAAACAAGTTTGTTGCTGAAAATAAAATCTTAAATCAGTACATTAAACTGAGACCTGTATAGCTAGATAAGATATCTTCATCTTCTCACAGAATTTCAAGAACTACCGATTTTTTACACTTTCACCTTCTGTATGTAACCGTCTGTCACGAAAACTTCAAAGCCTTCCCTAAATTTAGCATTCTGTCAGAGGTACAACTTTGATATGTTCAAGTTCAAGAGAAAATAGTTTTCCTCCCACTGACATTATGAAGCCATAGAAGTGATCATTCAAGAAAATAATTTTATTATCTCTGCAAACATCTGTTGGAAGGAATTAAGACTGTTACCAGCAGTTAAAATTTTAATGTTGTAATGACATGAGACAAATAATCTCTCACGACGGAAATCAAATTGCCCAAACAGTAAAAAAAAAAAAAAAAATCCACAGGAAAATCCAAGCTACTAAAAATAATTTTTAAAAAAGGCATTATTCCTCCTCCTTAGCCAAGCAGTATTGTAGCATATAAATGTTTCAAGGAGTCATTAATTTCTATTACTTTCTCAAAATTCTATAAATTTATTTTTATGTATTTTGCTTGATAACTGCATATGTTCAGCCTAAAGATAAGTTTCAGTTCTGGCAGAAAAGTTCAAAATCACCTATTCATAAACTTGTCTTAAAATAAATTACCTTGTCTAATCCAGCTAATTCATTTTTTAGTGCTCTCCTTTCTGTAGACAACTTTTTATTTTCTTTCTTCAGCTTTTTAATCTCCTTCAACAATATCTCTATATTCAAATAAAAAAAAAAAAAAGACTTCACCCATTACAGTCGACATCCCCCTCATGTGAATCATATTACAGCTAAAGGGCTGCCTACGTTTTGTGATATTAGAAAATTATGGTTCAGCTTTTTAAAGTACATTTTTCATGAAGAGATTTATTCTTAAGCATCGTTCCAGCACACTCCCAGGTACTATGCAAAATAACAGGATCTGCCAACTGGATAATCTGAATCTGCCAAATTCTCAGAATGGGGAATTATTTTACTTTAAAATCCATAAAACATGCACCCCATGCCTTGATTGCCTTTTTCCGATTTAGAAGAGGTTCACATTAGCCCTTGCTGACAGCACATTTCCTGAAAATTATGCTTACATTATATGATGTCTGCAACCTCTTTTTATATTTTTTAATGGAACACAATTGCACCTTATCTTCTGGATTTACTTACACGGAAGAACATGCTCAAATAAGTATTGTCTGGGTTTGTCCCACATTTTAAGGCTAAAAACAGGTTCTTTTGTACATCAATGTCTGAAAACCAAAGAATGGAGCAGCAAACATTATCACTAAGAGATCTGCATAGATACAGCTTACTGGAATAGTAATACATAGCACTAAATACATCCCTGCATTCCCTCTCATGATTACGCTAACACACCAATTTCAGAAAAAGAGAAAGGCAGCAAACACTTATTTTTATCACAAACAAATGCAGGGCTGGATCCGTAGACAGGACATAGATTAAGAGATGCCATTTTTACATAACAGGTTTTCAAAAACCAAAAACATCTTAGATACTGCTGGTTGAAGCGGAAGAAATAACCTGGAGTGTGCCTTTGGATCAGAAATGAAATGCATCCTCTGTGATGAGTGTACTGGAAGGAACATCATCAGAATTAATTGTACCATTACCTAAAAATTCCCTGCAACAGGATTCCTTCTTTTTAGTCATGTTGCTGTGAGATGTTACTTCTCTCTCTGGGGTTCGACTTCTTTTTCCAGAAACAGCACTGGTTTTCCAAGAAACCTTTTTACATTCCAATTGCTCAATTCTTTGCCTCTGTTCTTGAAGATTATGCTCTAGCTCATGAATTTTAATCTGTCAAGAAACTAAATGTTTTTTAAAACGCCTAGAACAAACACAGTTCAACTGAAAACAACTGGAAACATAACCTGAATGCAAACCTAGAGCTTTCAATTGCTGTCTTAAAACTACATTTATCCAAAGTGTCTGAAAGGAGAAAAAAACACAGCAGGTGAAGTTTTGCATACACCAAAAGAGTTTTTAAGAAATCTTTTACTGAGCACATGCTCGCAAGACAGTATAAACGTACATGCACAAAGACACTAAACCTTTCCACCCAAGAAAGCATACTTTCATGGCAGCAATTGCCAACTTCTAAGAAAGTGCATAATCCAAATCATAATGAAAATTAATTAATTGAAAACAAATGAAGCACATGTTCCAGACTCCTAGGAGAAAATTAGACTGGCCAGCTGTAATGCTTAATCAATGCCTAAAGAGACCATATCCACTTGAAGCTTCTTCCCATGCCCCCTCCCTGGAGGTGTTCAAGGCCAGGCTGGATGAGGCTTTGAGCAACCTGGGCTAGTGGAGGGTGTCCCTGCCCATGGCAGGGGGGTTGGAACTCGATGATCTTTAAGGTCCCTTCCAACCCAAACCATTCTATGATTCTTGAACCACTCCCGGCCACGCAACCCTCCCTTTCCTCCTGTTATGATTCTTTGCACAGAAAGCCAAAAGATCTGGCTACCTGGCAGAAGACTATTTGCCTTCATTTACTCAGCTTACTGCTGGATTTCTGAAATAAATCAGCTCATCACACATACAGAAAAATACCAGGGCCGGTGCAAGAGAGGTTGGAAGATGCTTATACAGTTGGGAGGAAGGGTAGGTAGTGAATAAAGAAAAAAGAAAGAAAAGGGGAGACAGCTTTCAGCTACAGACATACCAGTGAAAAGAGCTCACTCCCAAAGGGAACTACAGAATGTTTTCCATTATCTCAGTGGCATGGGAAAGAAAAATTAGTACAAAAGAAAAACATGGTCTTGTTTTACAACTGTAAGAATTACTTTTCAGTCCCCAAAAGCTTATGTTTGGCTACTTGATGTCATCTCCTACAAATTCTACTTACAGTGAGATTTTTAATTGTTTCACTTTGCTCCTGGTTTGTTTTGATTTCTTTAACATAACATTTCTGTAGCTCATTATACATCTGAAGTAGTCTAAAACAGAAGAAATGCATAAATTGCAATAAAATATGAAAGCTAACAAAATGTGCATCCTTTATGATACAAGCATTACAGACACCCCACAGAGATCACTTGGACTGTAGCTGTACTGTAGAGACCTGTATGTCCAGTATTTCAGATGGGTGTGAATGAAGTCTGACCAGCAATGCAGAAAGAGAAAGCACTAGAAAGAAACCAGCACAGTGAGGGGTGAAAGAATGGTCTGCATGGATGGCAAAGAATCCCCTTCCCTCAGCCAGACCAAGGACCCTGGTTTTTTTGTCCAGCCCACAATGGCCGTGCTCAGATTAAACCTCAGTACAAACAACTGGTCGATACACTAGCAACAGGTGGGTGGCAACAACTTTGCAGCATGCCACATAATCATTCCTCTCCCTGTTACCACAACAGGAATAGCAAAAAAACACTCCTAAAGGACATAAAGAAGTTTGTCCAGAAACTAGTTTCTTCCCACCAAGCAAGATCCCATGATGAGGACTCATCAGGCAGCATTCCCAGCTCTCTGTGTTGCACATCTCATTGCTTCCGAGTATGTGGGTGTGAGGATACAAGTGAATGAATCTATGGTAACATGAGTGCAAGTGGGTAAAATCAAGGCAAAATAAACACATTTGGGATATTATCTTTCCCTTTGATGTTATCTTGCATCAAGTTCTGCTACACTACTTTCGTACCATCTTTCATAGCATTCAGCCTACAGATATCAGGTCCGTAATGTAACTGACGAACATTAACAGATATTTTTCCTGTTTTGTTAAGAACTCAAATAAGAGCTGGCATTCATACTAATTAATGATTGCACACCACAACCAGGATGAGCTATACTACAGTACAGAACAGCTGTGTAAAATAACATGCAAACAGATGCAAGGAAAAAAAGCTAAGCCAGGTTATCTACATGCAGCCTAATACAAAGGAGGTCCAGCGCTACATTCAAAGAGTAACTCAGACTTCTTCCGCACAAGCACCTGATTAGGAACTCAATTCAAGCCCAGAGCTAGACACCCACCCTTCCTATGTAGTTTGCACAGAAAGTCTGGTACACTGTGAAGATTTTTTTAAACGGAAGAAAAGAAAAAACAGACCTTCTACAGCCACCTAAAGGAAACACTAAAAACAAGGTGCTTGAATCAAAAGCAGTAGGTACTGCCTGCATCTTCATTAAGATCCAGAGCCCATTTCTGTAAATGAACAAAAAGGAGCCTTTGAAAGGGAGCAGCCTATTCATTTTAAAATCAAGTCATAGAGCTCTATGGATGGATTTTATGAAGCATGCCTAGTCATTAAAATGTTTCAGTATTTATTTTCTTAAAACAAAATTGTATCTTTTGCATCAAAAAAGCAGTTACAAGAGTTAATTTCTAGCATTAATTGGCAAACCAGGGTAAGTAGTGGCTCACTTTCAAATCAATTAGACTGAAAAGTAGAATCACCTGTCTGGCATATTATGAAAACGGTACCAGCCTATAAATTTTAGATACACATAAAACTGAGCTATAAAAAATGAGCTAAGAAAGCTCCCACAAAATACAAAATGAAATTACAGAATTCTAGGTTAAAAATCAACAAAAAAGATCAAGTGCATGTGCGCAAGCTCATTCAGTGTTCCTCAATGAAAGATTTGAGAAAGACATTTTGTTCTTTGTTTAGTGCTATTTTCAAGTTAATCTAAAATTTAGTATTTCCTTTTAAAATGTAAATAAAATGGTTTTCCATTGTTTCAAAGACCAAAAGCCACTTCCATAACAGTTAACAAAAATTAAACTGGCTTAACCATGAACATATTCTGGCCTACAGAGAAGAATACTTCATTCTGTGAAGAAGCAATTTCTAAGAACTCACCTGACACTGTCACCCTCTAGAATAAGATCCTTGCTGTATCCACCCTTACGCCATAAATGGGTTTCTGTTTGAACTTGAACACTTAATTGAAACAAACACAACAGCGTAATAAAATTAGATTTCACAATTTTAATTGGAACAAACAAAACAACCGAAAAAGGCTAAGTTACTTTTCAGTTTGATTTTACAGTAGAAGTTTCTGTGCAGGATCACAAACACCAAAAATTAAAACCTGAAAATTTCTGCAAACAGATCCTTAAATCCTTGCAGGACACTGTCTAAAACATGAGCACTAGTTTTTCCACTATAGTCCCCGTTTCCAAATCTTTTAAACAGCATTAATGCAATTTAACTATCTTTGGAAAAAAAAGTTTGGTGGAAAAATTGTCTAAAACTCTTTGCAGTTAGAGAGAGTATGTTGGCTAAGCAGGAGTATTACNATCCTTAAATCCTTGCAGGACACTGTCTAAAACATGAGCACTATAGTTTTTCAAGTCCTAAGGTCCCCATTTCCAAATCTTTTAAACAGCATTAATGCAATTTAACTATCTTTGGAAAAAAAAAGTTTGGTGGAAAAATTGTCTAAAACTCTTAGCAGTTAGAGAGAGATAGCATGTTGGCTAAGCAGGAGTATTACTTATTGAAATCAAAACTGTTTCTTTCACTACAACAATGAATTTTGTACAAGTTGCCCCAGCCATCCTTTGTTCCTTTACACTCCTCCAGCACTCTCCATCCCCACCATCCTGTTTGCAGACAGCCCCTCAAAATATGCAGAGCAGGTAAGGCCTAGTTCACCTGAAGACCACCAAGGTAAAAGTCCTGAAATATTGCCCTTCTTTTGACGCAAAAAGAAATATTTGACAATTCTTACTCTCTGCTTGTGACATAGTCATGCATTAACTGCTGCAGATGCAGACTTTCTTGGATCTGACCCAGATTCTTTTCTAGCTCCTTATTTTTTATGTGTAGCTTTTTCAACTTCTTGACTAACTGTTCATTTTCATCACTGAGCTGAAAAGGAAATGAATAAAAAAAGAAAAATCAAACAACATTTTTAGATCAAATATTAATAAAGCTAATAACATTTAAGATTAAAATTCTCTCCCAAAAGTTTTACCACCTTTATCCTGAACTATTCATATATATAAAGGAAAACGGCAGGACAAAATAATTAGCTTCAAACTTTATGAAGAATTGACTAAACCACAGCTTCTTTAACATCTAAATTAGAGGCTTCTAACATAACTCCATAATTCACTAGTGAATGCCAAGGGAAACTAGTTTGTATTAAAAAAAAAAAAAAAAAGGCACAAAAGGACAAAACATACACGCTTTCAGTTATCCTTCTAAACTCTAAACATCAGCTCTGCAGCTAAGCTGGTGTGTATTTTTGTTTTAACCTCACACTACAGCCCTCAGCAGGGTTCACTGCAGCACACCCGCTGCACCCCGCCCAGCACTGCCTGACGGGCCCCGTCACCCCATCTACGGCCCAAGGCAACTACACCGCCCTGCCCCACGGGCGTTAAGTAGAACTGACACCATCGACCCATGCTCGGCAACACAAAGATGAACAAGGAGAAACCGTAATCTGCTGTAAGCGTGAGCCCCGCAGGTAACCGCAAACCGGCCGAGAGCCGCCGTGCCCCGGGGTTCCCGGGCGCTCTCTGCAGGCCGGGCCGAGCCGGGCAAAGGCGGAAGGGCGTTCCGCGGGGCTCCCGAAGCCCCGGTCGGACCGGAGGCTGGCCCGCGGGCCGGCACCGCCGAGGGCCCCACTCACTTGGAGGCACTTGTGGACGGGGGGCAGGGCCATGGCGCCCAGAGGGGCCGGGGCCCCTCGCTCTCTCGTCCAAACGCACCCGTCGCACCGGGGCGACCGTGCCGTGGAAAGCCCCCACCTAGGTGCCTTTGTCACTGCCTGTCACCACCGCCCGCCTCGCCGCTCTCAAGGAGGCGCCTGGGCACCAAAGCCCATCCGGATAGGCTCCGAGCAACGGGCGTCATAGGGGAACGACCGCTGCCGTCAAGGGCCCTGCCAGGGAAAACGGCAGCAAGCGGAGCGGGGAAGCGGCCCCGCGCCGGGCAGGTCTCCTCCCCCCCCTCGGGAGGGGCCCGGTCGGGGGGCACCGCGGCTGGGAAGGTGTGTTTGTCACCTGCCCTGAGGCAGAGAGGTGCCAGCGGGACTCCCCATCTGGCTGTGGGTGCTCCCGAATCAGCTTTCCCGCGGCTGCGAACCTCAGCCTCCGGAGCCAGGGTGAAAACACCCAGTCTCAGCCTCTCTCTTTTAAATTGTCGTTAGTTTTATTCACAGTTTTATTTTCTGCAACTAACGGATCCTGAGGGCGTGGGATGGAGAGCACTGCCCATTACAGATCTGCTGTGGACACGCCTGTACATGGAGACACACCACGTCCCGTGTCTCCCCAAAGCGTATGCTGCATCTCCCACTCCCATCGCGACCAAAGCCGTGGTACAGGCTGCTCCAGTAATACCCACCAAGGCAGGAGACAGCATCCTGCCCAGCATTGCTGCTACCCAGTGGGGGACTTTTTGTATCCTTAGTGTTCATGATACTTAGTATTGCTGCTATTTGCTGGGTTTTGTCTTTGGTTTTTGTATTTTGCATGTATTTTTGGCAGACCAGGCTGGAGGGCATACAGGCAGGACAAAAGCATGAAGTACTGGACCTTACAGATAACATACCAACAGAAGGCAGCCACAAGAAGAGAACCCATCACAGCAAGACTGACCCAAAGCAATGATCACTGCCTGCTGGTCTCAATGGCCTTTGTTATTAGCAGTTCAAAACCCTTCCTGTTTCTCTCTCATTCTCTAGGTCTCAAATCTGAGTTGCCTTTTGTTCTCTGCATCTCCTGTCTTTGTACAACATGT
Source organism: Syrrhaptes paradoxus (assembly GCA_013400615.1). Classification (NCBI taxonomy): domain Eukaryota; kingdom Metazoa; phylum Chordata; class Aves; order Pterocliformes; family Pteroclidae; genus Syrrhaptes; species Syrrhaptes paradoxus. Next base: position 84,694 of record VZTO01010205.1, read on the forward strand.
TCTATCTCTTGTTACTTACAGCCCATTGCATGTTGCCTTTCTTTTTTTTTTTTTTTTTTTTTTTTTTTTTTTTTTTGAGTAAAACACTGCCAGATGCCACCTGCCCCTCCATCTTGACCATGTAGCCCACCTGACCACAGAGCTTGGCAATTTTTGCAAGGAACCATTTGTGCCTGGGAAGAGAAGAGAGAGACAACAGCAACTCACTACTGCTTACTGTGGGTCTACAATTTACCTAACACATGGTACAAGACACTCTGGTCACCTTAGGCTCTAAGTGGGAACCGTAAATGTAATCAGATTAAGGGAGGTGGCATGCACCTCTAGCTCCAGGGCACGACCCGGGCATCTCTTCTCTACTACCAACCCAGATCAGCCTGTCACCATCTGGCCAACTCCCTGCACTTCACACAGAGGTCACAGTGCAAGGTAAAAGGCACTGTGCTGAGCTGAATATACACAAGCTGTGAGGCTGTTAACAATTCGAGAGTGTGTGGGAGGGGACAACGTGCCCATGCTGTTAACGGCTGTCAGAAATCCTCTCCGTGAAGATGTCTGTATTGGTTCCGTAACTGCAGAAGCAGCCATACAACACTGCTAATTCTTGACAAGTCACCTTACCCCTAAATAGCCTGGCAACAAAATCACTACTTTAATCAGCAACTAACATTGAATAAATTAGCAACTGACAGTTTATAGTATGAAAACCAGGAAGTCACTTCCTAATAACAATACAGCTGGATGTAACTAGCTACAGTAAGAGTAAAAAAAAACCATAAAATAAAATTGGGAGGTATAATACCAGCCAGCAAAGCAATGGTGCTGCAGAACAAGGGAGATCCCATTTTCAGATGGAGTAGCAATATCTTGAGAGGTAATTACTCAGCAGAGACAAGATCTCAGCTAAGGTCCTGAGGAGTATAGAAAACAGGAATAAAAATTACATGAGGAAGAAAATACAGCATATCAGGAAGGGCTGAAATAACTGTATTTGTTTAGTCCAGAAAACAGACTGCCAAGAATAATTTTAACTGACTTTATCTTTGGTTATTGTAAAAGACAGTAATAATTATTTCCTGTGTCCTCTAGAGGAAGATGGGAGGAAATAAAAGTGACCTTATAACAGATATTATTTCAGTTGGATGACAGGGAAAATTTTCTTAATATCAAAGAAGAAAAATACTAATCATTCTCCCTCACTAGAGGTTTTAACAAATGGATCAGAGAATGATCAGGCACGACTTTGGATACAGGTATATATAATATGCACAGCATAGTGGCATACAGCAAGTAGACAAAAATATCATTTTTAAGCCCCTTTTTAGCCCAACATTTAATGATTCTATGTCATTAACTTAGAAGAGGACATGCTCTGATATAATAGGAATTCTGATATTTTGCAAAACTGTAAAATTAGTACTTCAGAAATAATTTTTCAAGTAACAAAGGGAAGCTGTAGTATAAGACAGTGTGGTGGAGAAAGATCAGCACAGTGGAATCCAGCATACCCTATATACCCCTCACTGTACACCCTACGAGTAGGATAACAATTTTTTCCTCAATATTGGGAATGTCAGGAATAGTCATAGTCGCTTAACAGCATGCAAGGCAAGTCCACTTGAATATTGAGGAATAGCATTTTATGAAGAATGTGCAAGGTTCACTAGGACTTACATTCATGGCACCTAGGTGTTTGGTTTTGGTTTGTATTTTTAAATAGTAAGGGGGGACCGTTAAAACAAAAAGAGGTGCAAGCACAGATGGATTAGTTCAGAGCTTCTGCAGAAACTGGAGCTGGGCAGCACTCGGAGAACAACCTAGACAGGTCAGAAGTAGCAGAGAAAACAATCCCACAGTATGTCTTGGGTCATTCCCAGACGTGAAATCTGCAGACCCTGCCTCCTTAGATCTTCCATGAACACAACTAGTTCTGGGCACACCGCTGCTCTGCTGTTTACCCAGGAGTTGATAACAATGCAGCAGCTATGCACAGTTTCTAAGACCCAAATATTTTCATAACTCAAAAACTGCTACCAGTAGAACATAATCTCTATTCTACAGACTGGAAAATGGCACACTGAAAAGTTGGGAAATGAGCCAACAGAGCTAAAAGGGAAACAAGAATTCCCAATTTCTGACCTAGAAACTGAGCCACACAGCCTCCCTCTGTCCTGCTTTTCCATGGCTGGCACGGGAATTGAAGATCGATGGAGGAAGCAGACAACAGCCAGGTTTCTCAATTATGCAGCTAGACCAGATTTTATCAAACAAGCGCTGATCTAAATGACACAAAAAAACCCCACCCCTGCATGTATCTTCAAACTCTTGGAAAAAGCTACAATTGAAGCTCTTGTAGGTTTTATCATGCACATTACAATCAAACATTTTCAAAAGTGGTCATTGATTTTGAGGGGCTCTGCTTCAAAGTGAGCATCTGTTCTTCCAAATTAAAGATACATGATAGATTTGTAAAAATGGCCCAAGGCTGGGTAGCACTGGACATCAGATTTTGAAGCATCCAAAAATCAAAAGATCATGTTAGCCTGCATGTATACACACACCACAATTCATACAAATAATAAAAGAATTTTGTGTACTTGATTGGGAAACATACATGATTTTTTTTAAAAACTTCTCTGTGGCAGTAAATGTATAAAATGCCACTAAGATATTTACCTTCCACTGTAAATAATTACATCACAACCATTTCCATACGCTATTATTCAGCTGGTTTACCAAACACATTCCTTTTTTCTTCACATTTTTGTTTCTAACTCAGCTTGGTATGAACAGAGATACATTTCATCCTGGCACACTAAAATTAACATGTAATCAACTCCAGTGGTGCTGAGCCTGCTACTTACTGCCAAACAGCAGGAATGTGACCCATAGCACTTTTCTTCAGCTACATGTGCACCAAAATCATTGAGCTGTCGGAAAATACATGAGCACAGGATCATTTGATGCAACCCTTCAATAACTCCATGGGTAGCCTTTTTTTCACACAGATTAAAGGGCAGTATGTGTCCTTTCGACCCTCAGAGACCTACTATCCTCCTGTGGTTTTCCAGGAATTAAAAATCTGTGAAAATCTACATGCCTTTGTAAAAATACATTAAAATACATAAAAATTTCACCTGCCCCAAATTAATCTCTCTTTTATTCCATCAACCAGTTGTGTCAGCAGTGACTCCTGAGTCCCTTTCAGGGCAGAAGATGGCAAAGATCACGTAGTCTTTCTGCCCATTATGTTCTTTGGGCTGCATCAAAAGAAGCATTAGCAGCAGGTCGAAGGAGGTGATTCTCCCCCTCTACTCTGCTCTTGTGAGACCCACCTGGAGTTCTCTGTTCAGATGTAGGGCCCCCAACATAAAAAAGACCTGGACCTGATGGAGAGAGTCCNAACAACCTGGGCTAGTGGAGGGTGTCCCTGCCCATGGCAGGGGGGTTGGAACTTGATGATCTTTGAGGTCCCTTCCAACCCAAACCATTCTATGATTCTATGATTCTATCAATCAGTGCTGCCAATCTCACAGACAAATGTCAGCTGAAAAATCATGGAACAATCTCGAACAAAACGGCCAACAAGGGAAAAAGGCCCTTTCTCCATCTTGTTTTGAGCTTGGGTCAGGAAGTAATAATCCCATTTGTGTTCAGGAGCCTTCCCTGAACCAGGGAGAAGCACTCTGGCTTTCCCAAACCAGACAGGACACCTAAATGCAAAAATTCAGAATTCCATTCAAAACATCACCATTTCCTGCATATCAAGATGAAAAGCACCAAGACCGGATTGGATTTGAGATGACTGCAGAATTAGAAACAAGAAATCTTTTCTCATAATATATAAGAGGAAATCAATTTAATCTTAAAGCTGACAAAACCAAACACAGGTAATGTTTATTAAATTAAATTAGGCTACAGGGATCCCTGTCACAGTACACTGACAGTTCTGTATCACCTTCAGTGACAGAGACATCAGGTTACAATACTGGTTTGGGGTGGTTTGGTTTTTTGAGGGGGGGTATTATTTTTAGTGTTTTCAGGGGATAATGTTCAAAAGACAATACTGGCACACCTGTGGCAGAGACAGTCTGCCGCTTCTCCCTTCAAGGCCAGGGAAAAAGACCTTTACCACATATTATTCTACACCCACAGACATGGTCTAGGAAAAAGAGAACCAGCTTGGGACTGTATTACCTTGTCCACAGAACTCCCTCCAGAGAAGAAGAACATCTCTCTGTGGAGAATGAAAGGCACTTGCACGCCAGGAAAGCTCTCACAACCATACCTCCTGGAAGGGAAAATTTCCCAGGATGACAGAGCCAGTCTGAAAACTCCAGAAAACACTGAAGGATGCCATCTGACCAGTAGAACTGTGTGTCAGACCTTGAAGCCCAAAATCTTGACTTCCACATTAACCAACCCCAAGGGCAGATCTGAAGGGAGACTCCTGCACTGTGTGTTTGAGTTAGTTTTTGGTTAGTTTGTGGCAGGATGGAAAATTCAGAGGGTGTCCAAGCAGCAATCCCTTGGCCCTCTGGACATAGAGAAGAAAGGTGGTCAGAATGTGACTCTGCATGACAGAAATGGAACACAAGAAACATCTAATACACCACTTAGAATGGTGTATTAATCAAGCATTATGTCATTAATGAGTTATTAGTGAGCACTATAAAAAACAGTGCCAGTGTTAGTAACTCCTGTTTGTCTCTGATGAAGCAGAAGTGGGATCAGCACAGTCCAGCAAGAAGAGAAAGCATCTCCTTACGATTTACCTTCCCCCCTTATACACCCAAAAGGCAAAACAATAATCTGGGCCAAACATCCTCTTTTATCAGCTACTAAATCTCTCACTGCAACATTATGACTGCACTAAACTACTGCAATATTGTATCAGTTTGCACAAACAAAAAGCTTGTCATCTGGGTTACCTCTTAAAGGCAGACTCAAACTTCATTCTTTGTGAGATACTGATAGCTCCAGGGAAAAGGGATAGAGACAGTAAACAACAATTTTATATGACTAATCCAATATAATCCTATGCTGTGCAAAAACGCCATCTGTGTGGATTCCCACTGAAGTGCTTTAATAACAGTGCAGCAAGTCTCTGGCTGTCATCCTGAGGAAATGCTCTTTCGCACTCAGGCTAATAATTCCAAAAGATTACTTCCTTTTTCTTCCCCCCCTCCGCCTCTGTTTTTATTAAAGCTGTTAGCCACTTACTCTCCCATTTAATTCCCCATTAAGAGATCATCCATCAAACCCATGAAGTGACAAGGATCCGCACTGGAAGTCATCTGCGGATTCCACATCGATGGCCAGCTAGCTACAGAGAGGCCACCCTCCCTCTGCCAAAACTACAACTGATTTTATTGCACCTCTGCAGCACACAGGTACTGTCAAAGAAGAGAATGGCAAAGTGTCAGCTGAGGAGTAATCAAAACAATTTCAGCTGCAGCAGCTTCCCCTCTGAGCAACCCTGCTTTTCGCGCTGTGGACTGAGCAGACCGCAACAGCGATCTCCAGGTGGCTGACAGCAGCCACGCTGATGAATGCTGTGCAGCAGTACAGGATGGGAAGTGAGGGAGACTGCCGCTTCCAGCTGAGCCACACCTAAGTCAATAAGGACTTCACACCCTGGGAGAGAAGGAAATCCATGACTATGCTCCCTTTTCCACTCTGAGGTCAGAGGGAACACGCTTTGCCCTCCACTGAACAGTCGTCGTCTCAGGGAAGGAAGTCTGACCTCTGCACAAATCTGGTCAGGGTGCAGGAGGATTCAGGCAGACGAAGCACCCCAGAAACACTAGTATTTCAGGTTCATCCAGAACAGGCTTATTCCAAGTGGAGGAGATTAAACACGTGGCGTGTGTGTAAATTACGAAAGACATGTGAGACGCACTGACTAGCGTTTGGGGTTATGAAAGATCAGAGGTTATGAAAGATCTCTGCAGTTATGAAAGATGAGCCGAGAGTGTGATCCAGCAAGGCAGAGAGCAGCCTCGACCTGGGTGGAGGTGAATGGACATTCAAAATCACCCAGGCACTCACAAGAGGAACCTCATGCTGCCTGCAGGTCTAGGTTAAGGAAGGCTTGAAAAAACTTCAGCACAGTAATAAGAAAACAATCATCACAGACCAGAATGATGAAGAGAAATATTGACATCTGTTTACAGACTTTACAGGCAGCTGTATTTTTTTTTGTAAAGTATTTTGAATGGTCTTAAAATACTTTCCACAGCCACTGATTTTCTAAGAAGTCTTACTTCTTTTACTTGAAAGAGCTACATAGCTGGAATGAATCCGTAAAAAATCCTTAAGCTGATATTGTAGCCTCTCAAGTTTAGCCTTTGGTGATCGTTTTACTAACATTCCAGCACCAGGACGAAGAGGAGGCTGGGAAAATTTTGCTGAGCCAGATGGAGTCACTTATTTTCCAAATGCCACTCAAACATCACTGAGACAGATGACTGACTCCTGCTTAGAAAAATAGCAAGAGCACTTCCCCCCCTTTACAGCAGCATTTCTGCATGCCAGTGATTTTCTACAGTTACTTTCAGTGAGGATATTTCTACATCCTGCCTACTACACTACGATTCACACTGGCTTGTTCTTGAAACACGAGTTAAACAGACCTTTCAAATGCCCCTGTAGCAGCATAATCACAGCAAACCTCAGGGCATTACAGCAGACCTGAGACACATGGGAGGAAACCATCTGCTCTACATCAGAATAACATCTAGCCAGTTTCAGCAAAAGGTACAGGCTATTTTACTGTTGGACAATTCAGTAACTAGAACTTCCTCTTTCAAGGAAAAACACTGAAAATACTTTTATTGTGGTCTGAGATGATTCCTATAATGCAAAGCTGTAGATTTTATTGACCAAAGTTAAAGCTGTTTTACTACATCTCACCAGTAAATATGTTTACCCATCTGCCCCATCACAGAAACCCTCTAGGGAAGGTCTTAAAGCCACCTCAAGCTATGCTGAGCACGGCATCAATAAAAACCACACATTTCTAAAACCTGGAGGTTACTAAGATTAGGAAAAAATCAAGAGCAATTGTGCTCCATACTATTCCAAATTATACTATTTATATGGTTAATGCACTTAATGAAACTACTCTTATGTGAGGACAAAGCAAATACAATGTTGGAGAAAATGAGTGACTTAGAAGCAGAATAATCAGTCACCAGAAAGATTAACAAATGTTTGGTGAGGATTTCTTCAAGGAAAATGTAATAATTTAAACAAACTTTAAAACTTCGAGTATTAGTTAATCCATCTTCTCAGGGTTTGTTACTGTTTTTTCTGATTCAAAACTGGGATTACAAAATGCTTTGCTAAGTAGACCAATTGTGGTATCCACTGCCACAGTGCAGCTTATAAATTTAAAGAATGAAGCTCAATTCCTACACTACAATCCATGAAGTTTTGTCATTTATCTTAGAATGAAAAGGTCCAAACCTTTTATTTTAAAAAGTGGCTCTTATTTTTGTGAACTACCTACGGCAGGAGTGTTACGTCCCTCTTCCCAAAGTCATTTGTGTCCTACAAGATAAGCAACTAAATAAAAGAAAACAGATCTAGACTTAGGGTCTGTTAGCTTAGAATACCCAAGCCAATTAAACTTAGCCTAGTCAACAGAAAATTAACAATTAATTTTGTGCTCACATCAGGAATAGTAAGCGCAGTGTTATGAAATTTTCTTAATGCAAATATGATCCCCACTAAAGCATTTCTGTTCTATCCCCCAAAGGTCACTGAAAATGAAACCTTCAACCACAAAGCAGGTGCTGAAAGACAACAACAAATTTCCTAGACTCAATGTATTTAATGCCTTTTTCACAAAGTTATGCTGATGGACCCAATCCCTGGGCTCTCTTTTGTACAATCCAGTGGGAAGTGTGCATCAGAACAAGCCCCTTGGAAAAGCATCGCTTTGGCTGACCAAGCGCAGGCTCCCAGCACTCGCCCGGAGCTGTGGCACTGGCAGCCCGGCTCCCGCGTTCCCTGCCGGCCGCCCTTCGCCTACCAGGTGGGTCTAGAGCGGCTCAGCTCTCTGTGCCAGGGCCCTGCTCCGCTGGCTCAAACGCACGGTAATTTGGCTCAGTTTCTGGAACAGTAGGTTCTTAAATTCTCGTCTTCTCATCCTTGACAAATCCAAAATGACATACAAAGACAAGTGAAAAACCCAAAGGGTATTTGCTGCCATGCACTGTAATTACCAAGCACTAACGAGCTGCTGAAACTAAAAATCTGTCGGGGCCACTTTTCCCATGCCTTCTCCTTTCATTCTCGAGATGGCCGATGCTGGCCATCAGCATTGCCACCGCCAAAGCACCGGTAACTCTGACAGCCGGTCTCCCGTCCCCCGGGATCGCACCTTGCCTCGGACCCCCTGGCAGGCCCCGGGCCTCCCGCCCCGGCTGACAGGCCTCCCCGGCACGGCGCGCTGGGGAGCCAGGGGCGGCGGGACCCCTGAGGGGCCGCTGGGGCCTGAGCGCACGGCGGCTCCTTATCTGGGAGGAAACAACAACGCCCCAGCCCCAGGCTGGGAGCCCGGCCCGCCATGTCAGGCGAGGCGGTCGGGCCACGGCCACGGCGATGGCGGCGGCGCAGGGCGGGCCGGGCCGGCGGCTTCCCCGCCACATCCTGCTCTCCGCGGCGCCGCCTCGGCTCTCCTCGCCGTGACATCCTCCGCCTCTCCCGGCCCCTCTCCCCCGCCCCCGGGGCTCACCTAAAGTCAGCGCCCAGCAGCCAGGCCCCGCGCTGCAGCCCGCCTTCCCCGCTGATCGCCACGGCCGCCGGGCCGCCTCCCTCCGCCCCGCTCCCCTCGGCGGGGCGGCGCCGGGGCGCGGAGTGACAGCGACGGCCGAGGCGCACCGGCCACCCTCCTTCGCGGCGGCTCCTCGGCGGGGACCCGGGTCCCCCGCGACCCCTGGCCCTGCCCCCGGCAGCGGAGGCGCCGCCGCCGCTATGAAGCCGTGCGAGGAGGAGGAGGAGGAAGGGGGAGCGGCGGCGGCCGGCGGCAGCGGGGACCCCTGGAAGGAGTGCGTGGAGGTGGCGGTGCAGCTGGCGCTCCGCGCCGGGCAGGTGAGAGCCGCGCCGCCCGGGACGCTGCCTGGCGGCGGGAGCGGGAGGCGGAGGGGTCCGGGGAGGACGGGTCGGGCTACCCCGCGGCTGGAGCATCCTTCTCCCGGGCGGTTGTACCGGGTGCGCCTCTAAATTTAAAAATAAAAAATCCGGGCGGTTTGAGGAAGGGCCGCGTGGGCACGGGGCTGGCGGCGGGGCTCGGTGCCCGCTCGGGCGGGCCGCTGCCGGAGCCCCCGCTGCTCCCCGGTGCCGCGGGCGGAGTGGCGGCGGCGGGGCTGCGGGCAGCGCAAGGACCAGGCGGCGCTTGGGGTGAGAGCGGGTTTATTTTGTCACTGGGAGCGTTTCGTTTAATTAAAAAAAAAATAATAAGGCGGAAAGATTTCTCAGCATGAAGGCAATTTAGTAACTTTTTCAGTGATACACCCCGCGTTTATTTTGCTAACATCATGTTTTGGGGCGTGCTGTGGAGCTAAGGTTGGATTTGTGTACAACTGAGGGTTTATGCTGCGACGCATTTATCCAGAATATTGTGTATTTACACATCACAGTACCAGCATTTGGTTTTGAGGAGTTTGTGCAGAGAAAAATAGTCGTGTCCAAGAGGTTTTGTCTTCTTCTTTTATATACCCGTGTCTTCAAAGAGACTGAAATTCGCTTGCTGGGGATAAATCAGCAGTGGTGCTGTGAAGATCTACAGTAGCTTATTTAAGATCTGTGTTTCAACACAGCAGAAGGTTAGTCATCCCAGGAGACATCCTGGCCCCACTGTGTGCAACAGCAAAACTTCCACCGACTCCAACAGAGCCAAGAAGTGGGATCAGCAGATTGTTCAGATGAGAAATTGGGTAAAACACAAACCTCAGCAACATGTGTTTTTCTTCTAGTTCCATTCTGCTGTATTTTGAAACAGTATTTGTACCTGTATTTAAGGTACAAATTTAAGGAGTGTCCATTTCTATGTTGAGTCCAGGACCTGTAACTTTTCCTTAATATGTGTTATTAAACACAGTCTCCTTAGTGGAAGGCAGACAAAGATGATCAGAATGCCAGAGGAAAGGATGCTTTTTTCAATAATACAAGGAATAGATGGATAATCCAAATCAGGATGGCAGGTCATGCTCTCTCAGAATCTCCACATGGGAGTCTCACCAGCATATGCTTTCTGCCAGCCATTTCACAAGAGAGACTCTCTTGACTTGCTCAAGCCTCCACACCTTATTTCTCAAAATATCAATTTGTAAAGACAGCTGTAACTGTCTTCAGGCATTTTAATCCTCCAAAAGATCACAACTGTCCACATTTTCCTGGAAGAAATAAACATTCCAGAAGATTAATCCTTGCATCTTTTTAGGTCACAGTTTTTCACAACCACCTTACAACTGGCAGGAAATGGCCAATTCCTTGGCAGGCCAAATTTAAACCAGTCAAGGATGTTGGTTAAGTAGGACTTTGGAACTGGGTAGAGTTTTTATTAACTTTGTAATGTTAAGGAATGTTTTTAGTTATGAAAACCATCAGAGATCCTTGTGGATAGGACTGTATCTTTTATTTAGATGTCAGTCCACTTCCAGCTATTCCCAAAAGAAGCTAGAGATAAGGACACAAAATGCAGTATAACATTGGTTTGATAAGACTGGATTTTTGTTGAAAATTTACTGATAAAATTGAGTTTTATTTTGGTCACCAAAAATAGTAAGTTCCACTGGTCAAGTTCATCTTTTTCTTCTGCCTCTTCCCATCACTCAGACCTCTCCACCTTCACCTCCATCTCCAGAAATCTGCTTGCACTCTTCTTCTCCCCAGATTTGAGTCCTATCTCCATCCCTCCATGAAATTTTGCCACTTCAGTCTTTCTTTTAAGGCTCTCCATTTCTCAGGACCATGGCAGGTTAGCAAGGCTTAGAATCATCAGGAAGGGTCTACAAGAGTCTTGGCGCAGAGGCCAACCTGAAGACAGGCATGCAAGTCAAGATTTTGGATTTCTAGGAAAAGTTAGCAATACAGTTTCCTGGTCTCCCCTTTTCGCTTACACAGCTGTTTGGTTTATATTAGATCATGGTTTGTGAGTATAAGTAAATTATATCTTCTTTCCAACAGATAGGCATCTGTGCTCTGCAATAGTTTATTCTAAACTTGAAAGGGTGATAAAGAAATGATTGCTTAAATACACGTCAAAAGTGATGTTGCTGGAGTAATTTCTGTTCCCAGGTTAAAATCATTGCCTCTCTTGCCCATCCTGTTTCTTAGTTCCCTTATTTTTATAAAATATGACAGGCTTTCATGTAATATATATGACTATTTCATAATGGGAACGGCCATGGTTTTGTAATCTCTGTAATTGACCTGCATTAAAGTTATGTCTAGTTCACTCTGTAAGGCCACGTATAACTGCGCTTTTTCAAACCTCTCTTCTGCTTTTTCTGTGAATAAAGTCTGCTTGCTATGTTCATCGAAGTACGCCTGTTGGCTCAATATGACTTTTTGCTAAGGAAAAGCAGGCACAACTAGTCTCTGCGTCTTTGATGCTATTGAGAGCACCGAGTAATATTTGCACAGTTCTCTGCAATTACAGTTGAAGAAACTTCACCAAAATGAGTAGATGTGCAGCCAGGTGAAAACAAGGGTAAGAAACTGAGACTGGAAGCTCGTGTGTTGAAGTCCATACAAACAACTTTTTTCTTTTTTGTTTTCTCTTTTTTTCCCTCAGAAAATAATTTTATGAGGCATAAGAGACCTAGCAGAATCCCACTTTAAAAGGGCAAAATTTCCACTGACATTCTAAAAAATTGAGATTTTTTTCCCCTGTATTTGTTCCCAGGGGATATTGTTAGGCTGTTTTCTATGGAACATGGGGCAGATTTTTTAGCAAACCAGATTGGTATTTCCTAAATTATTTGCAGGTAGTTATGCTTTTTCTCTAGATGTTTGATTTTACCTGTGAGCAAATATTTCAGGACAATACTGCGAACAAGTAAATCCATCTTGAGGGTCCCAAAAGTGTGTGGTGAGTGCAAGCAGTACGATGAGATGAAATATCTAACATGAGCACCTCACTGTAGGTGGATCTCCTGACAGGTACTGGGGGAGAAGGCATCTTAGCCTTCCCTTCTCCTCTGTATGACTTCATGTCACAAAGGCATTAGGGAAGGAAGAGTCCAGGACCATGACTGCCCTGAGCCCTTGCGGCTCCATTTCCCCTGCTCCCTGGAAGAAGGGAGCCGGGACAACCTGGGTCTTCCTCTGTGGTGTGGTCTTCATGCACGTACTGGTGTGAATACCCCTCACTTTGCATAACCCCCTAAATGCTCCCAAGCAGGCTACTAGGATAAGATGTAGCCAAAGCTTTATTAGAGGAGGGGCAGCATGGGCTAAAAGTGACTCTGCCCTAAATAACCATGCTCCCAAAAATCATCTGCTTAGATATTGCTGTAAAATCTCCGTAACCCAGTGGTAAAGCCTAGTGAAATATATTTACAGCCTGAATACATCATCTTGGTTGCCAATTTCATTGTACAGTAGTGGTAAGGAGCAATCAGCTGGTTTTGTTTCTTCAACCTGTAGTTCCATTGGTCTTTCACTTGCCTGCTGCTTGTTACCTAGAGAGAAACTTTTGAGATCCATGCCCAGCTGGGAAGACCAGGCAATTGCAGTAGGTATCTACAAACCTTATCATAAGGCCTCTGCTCTTAAAGTACTCTGAGGCAGCAGGCTCTAACGCTTCTTGTAGTACATGAGTTTTAGGGATTATTCAACATAAGTTGAATTCTAGACCACTCTGAGCTATTTAATAAATTAGTGAAGAATAAAAGCAGTTTCATCAATGATGCAAGGAATGTGACTTTTGTGTGGGACTCTGGCTTGGATTGCATACCCGTACAAGCTGGTGCAAATGCCTATGAGTCCTTCATTAGAGGCAGAGAATTAGCAGGGACCCGTCCGTCCCGTGGCATCACCTGGTACCGTGGGTGACCTAATACAGATGTGGTACCCACTTGTGGCTGGTGGCCTCAGCACAGCATCATGACCTGCCCATTATAGGGCTGGGTAATGTGTGTCACAGCCCCTCAGCATGGACCTGCAGAGGAGGAGATGGGCAAGAAGGTCATCAGCCACAACTTTGTATCAGAGTCACACCCTTGGCTGCTCCCACCTCCAACATGACTGGAGGCTGACACGTGCAGGTCACCAAGAAACAGACAGGATTGAAGTTAAAAATGGCTATGAACAACTGTAGAAAGGATCAGAAATGAAAAATATTGAATTCGGTGCTGAGAGGTGCAAAGGGTTGTATTAAAAAGGAGAGCTCAAGTGCCAGAGCACATAATGTAAAGCAACTGACTGCAGAGCACATCCACAGGAGAGAGCTTTCACCTCCTCTCTTCTTTATGCAGCAGGGCTCAGGTTTGATCTCGCTGCCCTGCTGAGCAATGGCACATACTGGCTTAAATGGCTGCAAGAACCTCTTCAATCCACTATGTATCAAAACTGAATAGCAGTCAGGAACGTGGCACTGTTAACAAGAAATTGGAATCTTCTCTATTGAAAGGCATATATTCCCTATCTATTTCAGTGTGTGAAGTTCTGAGCCTAGTTCTAAGCAGGACATTTACTTATATATAGGCTATATAAAAGTAAAGAGCAACTAAAATAAAAGGTATCGGCATAGCAGTATTTTTAGAATATGCAGCTGAGATGACTGGAGTTTTCTGGATTTTGCTTTGGACTGAAGAGGAGCCCAAGGACCTTCCTGGAGCTCCCCTTTTATGCTTCTATGGTAAAACTATCGTGCTAAAACCATGTAGGGCATTGAGGGGAGAAAAAGATTAAGTGTGTTTAATATTTTGATACACAATATTGAACTTTAGCAAGACCTCAAACCAAAAAGTATTAACACAAGCTTAGTAAACAGGCATAACTAATGTTTTACGGCTCACGAAACAGAAACATTAGTCCAGATACCTTCTGTAAGAATGCAACAGTCAGCATTATCAACTTGTCAGAACAATCTTCAAAACCTTCAAACGCAGTATTTCATACCATGAAACCCAAGAGTTGAGACCGAAATTTGGGAGTTGCTGGTTCCCTTTCCCATGTATAATATAGCAGAACAGTTTTCTGTGGTCATCAAGCATTTCTAAATGGTTTTAAAATACTTAAATCAAAAGAAAGTTAGCTAAACAATTGAAATATAGACTTTTTAGACAGAACTTGGACCAACAACAGGTCTTGTTGACGCTGGTTTTAGTTAATGTAATTCTAGACAAATAAGTGGGGCTTAATTTTTGCTTTGTTTTGCTTTTCCTAATTTCAAATAATTTATCATTTTCACTGGTTAAAAAATAAGTCATCTCCTTTTGCATCCTACCCCCTTATTTTTCTTTTTAATGAAGGAGTGGAAAAAAACAGAAAGAAAATAGGAAAATAGTGAAAAAGCTTTTATTTTTTTATTAACTGTTTTTCCATATGCACGTTTGCACTTGATGTGGTTTAGTTCTGAGTTTGTAACAGTAAAACCATTGAAAAGGAGATAAAGACTTTTCCAGAAGAGAATCCAGGGTTAGGTCACTGGTTCCATATCTGAGGAAAAAGCTGAATTTTTGTTTTTGCTAAATATATAGCTATTCTTTGGGAACTAGTGGGTGGTCAGCACTTGAAGTTCCAAAAACCCATATACACAAGAAAAATAAACTTTTATGTCTTTGTTGGCAAAAAATAAACCAATGGGGTTAGCCTGATTGTGTGCTTTTTTTAAAGTAAGAGAACAGTGGGGTGTTTGCCCTGTAAATTAAAGAAAAGGAAAAAGAAAAATACGTTTCTATGAGAAATTCCTCAGCCTCGAGGCTCTTTCTTATCTTACAGATATTTTTTGTAATTTCCTAAATCATTACAACTGCCATCATCCTTTTATTCCGTTACTTGTATCCCATTCATCAATCCTTCCTGAACTGCCAAGAGAAGTTCTTGCAGAGTGATTCAAAATGTTCCCAGAGACTGCTCATTATCTCAGAAGGATTTTTAGTTGGAAGAATTATAACAGACTCTGGTAGAATTAGGCCTACAGCTGGTTTTCAGGATTAGCTATATTTTTTCAGTAAATATATTATTTTAGTGTGCACAGGCTAACAAATCTGATTTGTGAACTTCTGCTTCAGATTATTAGGAAGGCTCTAACAGAGGAAAAACAAGTGTCCACGAAGACATCTGCAGCAGATCTTGTGACAGAAACTGATCATTTTGTGGAAAATTTAATTATTTCTGTTCTGAAAGAGAAGTTTCCCTCCCACAGGTGAGTACCTATAGAAAGAAACTATCAATGACCTTTTTTTCCTTTAAGAGCTGTCTATCTGACTGGCATTTATTTTAAAGTCTATATATCTCTCTTACATATTAACCTATTGCTGTTGGACACTTTTATAGGACTCCTTCTTTAAAAAGTACTACTTCCCTATAGTTAGTAGTTCATATTTTCTAATAGTTATGTTTCTTATTTTATGTATTTAATACTAATGTTTCCCCTGTAGGGACATCATGTGTGAAGGTTTCATATGGATCTCCATGGATTTCAGAATACGGATCTGTTCCCTGTTGTATAAGAATTATGCTAAGGATATCTATTAAAATATAGCTGAAATTAATGACAGCAAAAGTCCCATCCTGCAGACCTTTTATTCAGTTTCTTTTGCCATCACACATAAGCCAGATCAGGACAAGTATCGTATTTAATCACATTTGCCTTTTGTTATACAGAATCCTAAAATCAGTGAGAATCTGGTTTGTTTATCATCATAATTATTTTATGTTTATACATAAGCAGGATATAAATTAGTATATGGGGTGTTAGCCTAAAGTTTTAAAAATAGATCAGATTGCTGACTCCTTTTGAATTATTACACTCAATTTGAAGATAACAACTCCTAGCACATGCACAGATTAGAGGGAGCTTTGTATTAGTTGGCTTGGTTTGGTTTGATGCACACACTCAGCAATCGATTTCCACATTTGACTTCAGTCCACAAGGATAAAATTCATCTTCCTTACATAGCCTGTGTGTCCTTTAAATACTGTATGACTTCCTTCTAGCTGTGTGCATCTCTGATGGAGATTAGCCTTGCACTTTAGCACTGCACAGAAATCAACAAAGATGAAAATCTGGATGGCTCAGCTACTAATCTGATTGTCGGCAGTGCTGCTGGAAAAGAAAAAAAAAACATAAGAAGAAGTAGCAAGAACATCATATACTAAATATGGCTTTCTAAATACGTGTTGTATGTGATCACATATTGAAGCAGTACTGTACAGCATAATGTGTGGTTCTTGGCTGCGATTCTCAAGACAGTGCCAGGCTTTACAAGCCTATTATTTGTGTAATAGTCCTTCTACTATTGCTGGCTGTGCTCTTTTCTCGTCTCCACTCTTATGTTGTTGTTTTTTTTTTCCCTTGAACAGTCTGGCAGAGAACGTAAACCATACACCTTTCACATAAAATGAGAGTCATCAGAAGTACTCAGGTTACTCAGAATGAGAACAAAAGTTGTAAGGTCAACATAGACCTAGAAATTGAGAAATCCCTGCCTTTATTAAGTCTGTACAGTTGACATCTGACTTTATAAGAAATGAAGGAATTGTCATTTCTTCAAGACAATTATTTTTTGCTGATACTGGTTGTTGGATTTGGTTGGAGTTTGTTCAGACAACCAATGCATTTAGATTAATCATAGAGTCATAGTATGGTTTGGGTTGGAAGGGACCTTAAAAATCATCTAGTTCCAACATCCTGCCATGGGCAGGGACACCTCCCACAAGACCAGGTTGCTCAAAGCCTCATCCAGCCTGGCCTTGAACACCTCCAGGGATGGGGCATCCACAGCTTCTCTGGGTAACCTGTTCCAGTGTCTCACCACCCTCACAGTATAATATTTCTTCCTTATATCTAGTCTAAATCTACCCTCTTTCAGTTTAAAGGCATTACCCATTGTCCTATCACTACATACCCTAGCAGAAAATACCTCTCCAGCTTTCTTGTAGTCTTCCTTTAAGTACTGGAAGGCTGCTTATATNATCCCTTCCCTCCAGCGCATTGACCGCACCACAAAGCTTGATGTCATCAAACTTGCTGAGAGTGCACTCAATCCCACTGTCCATGTCTCTGACAAAGATGTTAAACAAGGCCAGTCCCAATACCGACCACTGAGGAATGCCACTCATCACAGGTCTCCACTGGGACACTGAGCTGTTGACTGCAACTCTCTGAGTGTGACCATACAGCCAGTTCCTTATCCACCGAGTGGTCCATCTGTCAAAGACATGTCTCTCCAATTTAGAGACAAGGATGTCATGTGGGACAGTGTCAAAGGCTTTGCAGAAGTCCAGGTAGATGGTGTCATTCTTCCCTTATCTGCCAACACCGTAACCCTGTTGTAGAAGGCCACCAAGTTTTTCAGGCACGATTTGCCCTTAGTGAAGCCATGTTGGCTCTCACAAATTGCCTCCCCCTTTTCCATGTGCCTTACCATACTTTCCAGGAGGATCTGCTCCAGGCACAGAGGTGAGACTGACCAGCCTGTAGTTCCCTGGGTCTTCCTTATTTCACTTTTTTAAAATAAGGGTTATGTTTCCCCTTTTCTAGTCAGTGGGAATTTCCAGACTGCCACAACTTCTCAAATATGATGGATAGTGGCTTAGCAACTTCATCCACCCATTCCCTCAGGACCCACAGATGCATCTCATGAGGTCCTGTAAACTTGTGCACCTTCAGGTTCCTTGGTTGGTCTCGCACCTGATCTTCTCCTACAGTGGGCAGTTCTTCATTCTCCCAGTCCCTGCCTTTGCCTTCTGCAACTTGGGTGGTGTGGTTTTGAGCCATTGCCAGTGAACACTGAGGCAAAACAATCTTAATCTATTAAACAATAGATTAAAACTATATTTAACTATATTAGATTAAAATACTTTCAATGAGGAGTCCACAATAGCAATCAAGGTTTAAATTAAAGTGCAATTAAAACATTAAAAGGTCACTTAAATTGTCTTCAGTCTTTTCCCTAATCTGGATATTGAAAACATCAATGAAGATTTCTGTTATTTCTCTTGTTCTTAAATTATCTTGATTCTTATTTTCTCTGAATAAAAAAAATGTATCCCAGGAGTTAGAAAAATTAAAGAGGGTCTCCTTAAAATCTGGCATTTTCACTATGGCAGTGATGAGCCTTGAGATGTCAGAAATGTATTCGGAAGTGAAGAGAAATGCCAGGAAAACCTGTTCTAAATGTGATTCTGTCCCATGTTTGTTTCATCTTCTCTCTGTTGGCCAAGTGATATGTATCATCCTCATTCGTGCTTCGCTCAAGTTTTCGTCTTTGCTCACTCTCTTCAGCACTCTGACATGCTCCAAGTGAGTCTTTTCACAAGGATACTTCTTCTGGTAGATCTTTGAGGTGTAGGTAAGCACAGCCAGAATATCAGGGGCTACTGAAACAAGCTATCGTACTATTTGCCTGTGTTATTGTTACACAAGTTCTCATCTTTGATGTTAAGTGTGACCTTAATCCTCTGGACATTAAAACCAGGACACAGCCATTACAGAGGGTGACATCCCAGCTTTCTGCACTCAGACCCCCACAAAGGGATAGGTGAGGGACAGCCCCGGTTTGAACCTCCTCCCCTCAACTGGGTATCGCTTCTGCTGCGCTTTGTGCTGTGCTACAGTTTTCCCGCTGTTCCAGCAATGAATTCCAGAGTGGCTCTGTGGTATGAACAGGTGTCCACTAAGGCTTGGCTAAAATTACTGGACCCATTTTCAGTGGGAGAAAACTTTAATCCAGATTTGAAGAGAGGTCAACAAAGCTGTCAGGCTGGCATATTAAATTAACTACAGTAATATGGCTACCCATCCCACTTCTCAAGCTGTTCCTAAAATTTGGTCTCCAGTACTTCAGCCTGAATGTTTTGCTTAGTTTGCATGTTTTTACAGGACAGAGGGCCGCAGAGCAACACATCTGATACTGGGCTTGAGGGACTCTCACAGCACCCAGTATTGCATAACAGCAAGGTGCTTATTTTAACCTATTAGCCCAAATTTCGTAAAACATGCACCTAATTTATCCTACATCCATTTTGGAAAAATTGCTCTTGGACATCAAGACTTTATCAGTGACACTGCTGTGCCCTGGCTTCACATGGTGTTTCTGTACACGAGCACTGCAGCATTGCACCCCACTGTAAGGAGAAGGCAAGGGACAGACTTACTATACTTGAGGGCAAACACCTTACCCAGAAATACTCCTGTCTTTAAAGAGGTTCCCCTTTCACCTTTCTTTGACTGGTGAGACAATGGCTACAGTTTGGGCTCTGGCTGGGGGAGCTGGCAGAGGGTTGAAGCAGAGTCGTAATTTGCGGGGGAAGATGGATAATCTGAGATGGGATGTAAGGTGCTCTATCTGCAAGAAGATGAGCTTCCTCTGCAGCCGGCAGCGCATCTGAAGTGTATGGTTGGGTTTAGGTGCTAACTGCAAGATTTATAAAAGCAAGAGTCAAATGATTTTTGACTTGTTTCTGCAAGTGCAATGGAGTATTTAGAGCAAGGGGCCTGCAAAGTATTATGTTTGAGAATTTCGAACGCTTGTTCAAATCTTTCATGCTTCTCAGTTGCACACTAACACTGTCCTTCAGCTGTTATCTTTAATAGAGATTAAAATAGTAACAAACGCTTCCTACTTCTCTCTTCATACCAACTGGGGGCCCCTAATGCCATCAAAATAGTCCCTTTCTATTGAGGGCAAGGCAAAGTAGCATTTGGAATATTCAAAAAGTCTCCTGCTGTGCTGTCTGCAGAACACTTTAAGCTGGTGATTGCAAGCATGGCATGGTATCATGTGGCGCACGTTGAGGGTACGAAAGCAAATAGCTGCAACTCTAGTCCTAGGGAAGCAACTGTTTCTGCAAAAGACATTTTCTCTATATTTTGTCCAATTTTTTTCTCTTTGTGTCTATGAGAGGTTTTTAATCTGCAGGCATTTGCAGGAACCCTGAATACCTGTACCAGTTGTTCAAATGTGAAACCAAAAGCAAGATTCAGTACCAGCAGTCCGATTCTGCACCTTCTCTACATAAAGGACTTTATTCAAATCTGTGAGAGTAACACCTGCAGAACGCTTATAGAAACAGACCCTGAACAGTTTATGGGAGAGTAGGGATAATTAAGGTCAGCAGGAAATGTACCAGAACTGGATGTTCGTTTCCCAGGGAAAAAGAAAAAAAAAAAATCTACTAAAGAAATTGGGACAAAAAAGCAGAACAGAAGATGAGCTCAGATTTCAATGTGTGCCCTGTGCATCCAAACAACAAACAAAAAAATTAATTTGTTGTTTTTCTCTGGGTCATGGGAAAAAGAAAGTTCAGCTTTGTAAAACTTTTATTTCCTGACTCAGACTACAGTAAAAAATTCAAGTAGGAGTGAGATTGTGAATTTCCTAAGAGTGCATTATTTCCTGCTGACTGAATTTGACTGCAAAAGAGAAACAGCTACAGTTTGCAGTTTATATTACTGCGAGACAGGCCTAACCCATTAAATTACATTCTGCATTAAAAAAAAAAAAAATTCTGTTGTTCCAGGGATGCCAGTTCAGTCCATTTCTGCATTTTCATTACTTTCTTAATGGCATATTGGGAAAGTGAACCTAAATGGAGTTCTTTTTTTCTGTGTAAAATAGTATGCTGTAAATTTGAGAACTCTCCTTCAAAGTTTCTGTGAAAGTTCCCTATTCACAAATGAAAAAAAGCAACGTGTGTGTTTATACATG
Organism: Syrrhaptes paradoxus; assembly: GCA_013400615.1. Classification (NCBI taxonomy): domain Eukaryota; kingdom Metazoa; phylum Chordata; class Aves; order Pterocliformes; family Pteroclidae; genus Syrrhaptes; species Syrrhaptes paradoxus. The sequence continues at coordinate 105,588 of VZTO01010205.1, forward strand.
CATATACATTTATTAAAAAAAATACATGTATATGCTAAGTAGCTCTTAAAAAACAGAAAGATGGAGTTTGACTTTCCAAGTCACATATCTAAGCCAATTTTATGGGACACTTGTTTTGTTCCACACCAAATGCAGGTTTATTGCAGAAGAATCAACTGCTGCTGGTTCAAAATGTGTCCTCACCGACAGTCCGACCTGGATTATTGACCCTGTTGATGGAACGTGCAACTTTGTGCACAGGTAAGTGAACAGTGAACCAGCAAATACATAAAAAACACAATGTAGCTTCTCACAAATCCTCCCTTCCACTTAAAGGTGTTTTACTGTGGTAGGTTTGTTCCTTTGACTCGTAAGTAGGAGTCATCCCTTTATCTTTTGGTACCTTTTTGTAGTGTATCCGAGGGAGCATATGTTTGTACTGGAGAGAGCTCTATACTGTTATCTAAAGGTAAACTAAAGTTTCTGCTGATTGCTTAATGACCCAAAGCTCTTGACTCACAGCTCGTTTATATATAACCACACATTAACGTGCAGAGACTTGAGCTGAACTGGAGGAACAAGGCTGTACTATGATGACAGTTGGCATAACGCCTTATGTGGTTGTTAGACATTCCTTTTAGTAGTGGTGTTTTCTCCCTTTCAAATACAAATGCTTAATTTTTCCTAGGAAGCACAAACATTGCATATATGTAGAGCAGAACTGAAAACTAAGCTGTACATAGGTATTGGTTTTAAATTTGTGTGATACCTCTCTGCAAAAAGAAATCTAGGGATCGTTTCTGCAAAAATGCAAAAGCTTAATTCATCATTTCAGTGCTAGGAGTTGTAAACTAATGACTATTTGTAATACTTCTACATAAAAACCTTAAATATGTTCTGTCTTACAGTTAGTGACTTAACATAACTAGAGTTACCATTGAAAAAAAAAACCACCACATTTCACATTTCCTTGACTTTTGGTGCACTTACATAGAATTCAAGGGGAGGCAGGGGGTGTCGTGTTGGTGTTTCATGCAATAAAGTGAAATTTTCTCTTTCTAGCAATATTTTCTGCACCTACTTTACAGCTCTTTTTAAAACATGTTTTTAATAAATTAATTTATTTCGTTGTTTAAAATGCAGTAGTTATACTTTAGGCAAAAGGACCAATTTAAATACATGATCATCACTTTGACAAAAGAGAAGGTGGAGGAACTGGTTTCTCCTTATGTTGATGTCAGCAGCAAGGTATCTCCTTGCCACTTAATTGGTGTCTCAGATGCTTGAGCTTGAACAAAATGTGCTCTTAAATATGATGATTTGTTATAACAACGTATCATGATTTTATACTGGATAATTCAATTACACTAAAGCAAAATGATCACTAAAATGTACAGCACATTTAGTATAAAAATCCTCATGTCTTCATGTGTTTATTTCTCGCCTTCTCCAATATTAAATTACTTTTTTAAAGGAACTGACAAAACTAAAGAGGCTGCAAAAGGAGGAATAGTATAATGTCAATAGCATTTTGGCACAAGTAAAATCACAGAGCTCTGTGTGGGGTTTTGTTGCCTAAGGGAGTTGAATAAGGAGTAAGTTGAGAGATTTTTCATCAAAAATACTTCATTTCTTATTTTTCACAGATTTCCAACAGTGGCAGTGAGCATTGGATTTGCTGTTAACAAAGAGGTATGAAGTATCTTCTTTAAGATAGGTACCTGAGATCTGGTTAGAAGCCTTGAAACCATGTGGGAACTTTAAATAAAATTTAGAAAAAATCAGCCACTACTCAGGTTTTTCTACACTTTTTAAATGCATTTGTTCATACTCTACTAGTCTTAAAATCGTAGTCCTACAAAACTTACTTATGCAAGCTGGCAATTACAAGATAATTCTTAAAAATTATTATAAATATTACAAGATTTATATGCGGGGGAAAAAAAAGAGTACTGGTGTGAGCAAGGTTTTGTAAGCCAGAACTATAATGAGTTAAATATAGTGCTGCCTATTCATAATTTAAACATATCTCCCAGTGTTCTTATGTTATTATTCTTGCTTCTCTCCTGCTAGCGGTATCTGTGAAAGCTAACTGCTGCTATGAGGCAGTTCAGAACTGATTTCTATGAAGAGTGCAAAATTATGGGTCTAGGTCATTTAATCTGCCTTTGTTGTTTTCTTAACATAGTAAAATAACTATATTTCCCACATGAGAGCTTGATTACGGGGAGAAAAAAGGTACCTAGCCTTCATATGGGCAGGTTTTGAGTTCCTAGCTGTACTTGTTCATGCTGGTGCCTATTCTCCAGATGTTGCCAGTTTATGGTTTGATATATACAAAAGAAATAGCTATTTAAATTGCCTCTTTCAACCTAATTCCATGATCTCAAATATATGTATAGCTGTAAGTGAAGCCAACAAGAATTCTGTGCAATAACAACGTAGTTTTCAGATGTGCTAGTGGCTTTTACTGTTTTAAACAGAATAATGTTTGTGTACTTCTCTAGTTAGACTTTTCCAACACAGAAACTACAGAGAAACACTTCCATGCTTTTCTGAAGTTCATTAATTCCCACAGGTCCTTTTGAATACTGCATATTATTGCCAGACAGCTTTCTCTAATATTTATGTTTTCTAGAACACCATCATCATTTTGATGCTGCATATTTTGGGTTATGTAAACTAAACAAAGCTGAAACAAAAATAAAGAATGATGTTACATCTCCCTCAGTAAATAAATGGGAAAAGCAGAAAAGAGCAGTAAGCTGAAAAGGAGCCAAAGGACACACAGGGGAACTGGCCTGAATGTAAGCCTTGAACAGCACTGAAGGAATTCCTGCAGATGTCTTCAGGGAAAGAGTCTATTAATAGTGTGTTTCTCAAAAAAACCCCTTGGTTTAGATGGTACCTTGGGGTAGGGAGTGAGGACAATCTATTCACTTTGAATTGTCTCTGAGGAACAACAATGATTATTCACAGTGAACGGAGGAGGGCAGCAGGAAAAGATTTGGAGTCTAGAACATCTGAGGTGTTTTCTTGTCACTTTTTCTGTGACCTTGGGCAAGTCTCTTAATTTATGTGTACCTGCCCAGCCCTAAATAAAATATTGCTAATAGTACTTTATGTATTTGGGATTACAAACTTTAGGATCTGGCCAAAGTCAACGGGACTGCTACATGTAACTCCTCACCAGTGAAAGTAAAGCATTCAGAATCTGGCCTTAGAGGACTTGCGTACTTTCAATAAAAAACATACAATTGGATTTGAAATCAACGTAGCATTTAATCCGTTCTAATGTGAACACAAACAAGCTGCAAATAAGAGTTTAGAAGATCATGAACAGATTGCGTTAACTTCTCTTTATAACTGAATTTTATATGACCTATATCTCAATATCACAGTAATAGTGAAATTATTCCAGTTTATTAGCATCACTATGATCTTTGATTACATGTATCAATTACAATATTGCTGATCGTTCTGCCATTAGTAGTTGTTTATATTTATGATGAGTAATTTGAGTTGCATTCATTTCTTTCCTTTTCAAAATCTTAAAGCTTGAATTTGGTGTAATTTACCACTGCACTGAAGAACGATTATACACTGGTAGAAGAGGTCAAGGGGCATTTTGTAATGACAAAAGGCTTCAGGTATCAAAAGAGACAGGTTGGTCTAGATTTTGTTAGAACTCTAAAAGGAATATGTTAATTTTGTTTCAGAGTTGTTGCAAATCATCATTAGGATAATGAACATCATTATCCTGATGGGAAGTATTTCATTTGCATGATAATTTTGTTGTTATGTGTTTGGTTTTTTCTGCAAAAATCACAAATTTGCTCATTTTCTTTTTAAAATATACATCTGAATATGAACTTCTTAATCAAACCTAAATTATTTTGCTTCATAACCATTGTTTAAAATAAGGAAGAATGAGTAGATTCACCAGTTTCATTTCAGCTGTACACTGGCGTAACTTTTTCTGAACAAGATGCAATGGGAATGGTGAATCAAATTCAGAGTATGATGGCGGCCGTTATTCACTTATTTTCTAATAAACTTGTACATCATAAAGTGTACTATGTCTGTAGGCATACATGCTAACAGTAAACTAAAGGATGCATGCTTCATTAGGGGTTCTTTAAGAGCTTGTTTTTGTGTGTGAGATACGTTTCAACATATAAATAGCTAGCAACACTTCGTCAGCACTTTAATGGAATTATTTTCTTGATAAACCAAGTCATAGATCTGTCTCTGTACCTCACGATACTGGATAACAATAATCAGATGTGTGTAGAGAAGTTTTCTTTTAGTCAACCAAAATGCAGAGGAGAACTTAACACTCAGTTGTAGACAGAAGCAGACGTGCCAAAAATGTACATCAATGTACACAGGAGATGGTAAAAATTTCACCCTCAAAAGAGATTTAATTAACTTGAAACACACTAAATTCAAGCAATTTAACATAAAGATTTGTTGTAGTGCCCCAAGCAGACCCTGCATCAAACTTGCCTGAAATTTGAGAAGTTTGGCTCTTCCCCTAAATTAATAGTGAGCTGGGCTCTCCCTGTTTGGAGAGATGGAGCAAACTGTAAGGTCAATGACCCCTCTAAGATTTTGATCCTTGATTATACATCACATTTTTGTCAGTGCTGGAATATCTCATATTCCACAAAACCCCATGCTGGCAGAGGCAATTAGGAAAAACTAGGAGTGCTCCCAGTTGGGCTGGCTGAGCCACTCTTGAAATGGCCTTGCTTGCTTTTGCTATCGAAGAGTTCTGGTTTCCAGTTGAGCAAGGAACAATTTTGGCGCACGCCACTTTTGTCCTCCTTTCTCTGGACATCCAGTCTATGTGACTACCTAGAACCTATCAAGGGAAGTGGACCTTCTGTCCTTCCAAATGCTTTAAAATTTTCCTTTGGTTTGAAAGACATAATTTGGCGGTGGGCAATTTCACCAGTGAAGATGGACCTTCTTTAGTCTCACTTCTATTGATGTTTTAAGTGTATAAAATCCCAGTTGCTCTTTTCCTGTAAGGACTGTGGCTTCAGGGAAATAAAGCAACCCTGGAACAGAGAGTGTGTGCATGATGTGTTGGAGATCCAGGCTGACATGTTACTTCATGCCTTTTGTTTCCAGGAAATGTGACTGTTGTATAACTCTGACGTATGCTATACATTCATTGTTCAGATTTAATAATTTGAAATTGCAGTCCAGGGAAACATTGTTCTGAATTTTGTAGAGGTCTGGTATGGGAGTCCAAGCAGTCAGGATACACTTACATGAAGGATCCATCTTCTGTTTGATCTTGAGTGATACTTTCTTCTCATGCTTAGATTCAGGTCAGGCCTTACATGAGCTAATACTGTATTTCTTTTTTTAATCTTCTGTGGTCAACAGAATTGTTCTTTTCCTCATAAATCTATCCATATTACTTTAAATCTCTTCTACCAAGCCTCCTTATTTTTTTGGCCTCTGTCAAAGAGTGAGGAATAGTCAGTAAATTTATCTTGTACCTTGAATTCCTGAAACCCCATCGAGTCTTGTGTTAACCTAGCTCCTTTTCCTAAGCAGAGACCTCCATCTTCCTTGCCTTAGTCTTTTCATCCAGTTTCTACCTGTAGCCTTGGTGAAGATTGAAGAAATCAATTTATGCATTAGAAATATATTTAATAACTCAAAAGAACAACTGTCTTAGTCATGACCTGGCTATGACTGGTGTGGTGTGNGAGGAATAGTCAGTAAATTTATCTTATACCTTGAATTCCTGAAACCCCATTGAGTCTTGTGTTAAGCCAGCTCCTTTTCCTAAGCAGAGACCTCCATCTTCCTTGCCTTAGTCTTTTCATCCAGTTTCTACCTGTAGCCTTGGTGAAGATTGAAGAAATCAATTTATGCATTAGAAATATATTTAATAACTCAAAAGAACAACTGTCTTAGTCATGACCTGGCTATGGCTGGTGTGGTGTGAATGCTTGGTGCATTTCAGCAATGAGGCGTGCATTAAGTGCTCTGTAGTTATAAACTGGGTCTGTTATGCAAAAAGATCTGAGGCACATTGCTTTCACCATCCAGAGTTTTCAGCGGTGGCTAAACAACAAATACCCTGCAGAATGCCTGGATTGGTGTTTCTATATTTTAATGCAGTAATTTAAAAGCAATTGCTAAGTCTATGTTCCTACAGTTAAGCTTTGTAATACCCTGTAACTTCTAACCTAATTACATACCTGTTACTCACCAACCATTTACCTCATTGCTTCAAGCCGTAATGTTCCTCTGCAATACTAAGTTCGTTGGTAGCCTGTTTAATTAAATGATGTCTCACTCCAGCCTAATTTGGTTTTATTTTCAACTTATGCAATTAGCTGTAATAACCGGGTAGACATTCCCCATCTGAATGGACGCCCAGCCTTGAACCCAGGGTAGAAGGTGGCACCTGACACTTGAGCACAGCCTAGTTAGTAAGTGATCCACAGCTAAACCTTTGAGTTTCGTCATGGCTTTAGTGCCTCCAAGTTCAGCTAGCGCAGCAGAAGCAGGGACACTTGGCATTTGATCAACCATCTCCACCTACATTGGCATAGGCTTGTTGTATACTAGCAATATTCAGATCTCATGTGAGGACTGTTTCAACACCCTGCAGGTCACTGAGAGTCTTTCCTTTGGCTGAACACAAGGCTGATCTCCTCATCTGCTGTAGGTCAGAACTGCCCTTGCTGAACACAGTACAAATCTAACATTCATATATTATTAATTAAGATACTGCTTTAGTCTGTGATAAAAAGGGTTTTTTTAATTCATAAGGTGTCTTCAATCTTTGAAATGTCAGAATGAAGGGGAGCTATTGCTGGATCATGAGTGGTTTAGGCAGAAGCTTTTCTTTCCTCTTAATGAATTCCTAAATGGTTATAATTTGTTAACAAATTACATTCAAGTTCCCTATTCAAGAACCATCCCGTTTACCAATATGATTAGATTAATTTCATTAATAGTTGCTAGGTCACGGCATTATTTTTAGTTGACTGCTAATGTTAGTGAATTTGCCAGAAGCTGACCAGTCAATGAAATAAAACAATATACGGAAAAAGAAGGAATGTAAGGATGCATTTTTGTTTTTAATCTTCCTGTTATTTTTTTTTTAAGTGTGTTTAGATCAGACCATTTGATATGAGAAATCTAGTCTTGCTTGAATTTTTATGCAGAGGTGTCACTTATCCTCTTTGGGGTAAAAAAAGGGACATGAAAATTGTTTTTCTGTGTTTAATTTAAACAAATTTCCAGAATCTATCTGGAAGCTGTTGAATTAATGGAAGCAAATACCTACATTGCAGATATCTCGAAGGCCTTAATTTTGACAGAAATTGGTCCAAAACGTGACCCTGCAACTTTGAAATTGTTCCTTGGTAACATTGAGAGATTGCTGAAGGCCCAAGCACATGGGTAAGATATTTTACAATATATGTCTCACATCTGTGACCAAAAGTAATTAAAAAAAAAAAAAGTATGTTGCACATTTTGCGATCTTGACATACAGGTTGAAATCAAAGGCATTTTCTGCTTTACTTTACCATGTCCCCTTCTCGTGGGGTTTAGGGTCCGTGTCATTGGGAGCTCAACCCTGGCTCTGTGCCACTTGGCGTCCGGCGCTGCAGATGCCTATTACCAGTTTGGGTTACACTGCTGGGACTTGGCAGCGGCAACTGTTATTATTAGAGAGGCGGGTGGCACTGTGATAGACACTTCAGGTGAGTAAAATCCTTGTTTTCCTTGACTTTTTGGGAGACCGTGTGGCTTTTTCGGGGCAACTTGAGTTACCTCAGTACAGTCCTCCTCTTGTGGCTCAATCTCATTTGTAGCAATATTCCATAGAAACATCTGTACTCTGCACAGACTCTGTCTGGTTATTTGTAACACACTGATGTAATTCCAGCCTGGGGTTTCATCACATCAAAGGTCTTCTGAGTCAAACTGTATTTCCATTACTTTGAGTAATTCCTTTAAAGCATCAGATTCACAGTAAAGAACTAGCCCAGGAGATTGGTAGATATGCTCAGATGCCAAACATTTCAGCAGAGATAGCCTCCCCAGAAAGGACTCCTCTCAGGTACGTGTTTGAACATAGATGACTAGGAACTACTCAGAGGGGATAAAGGACAGCACAGTCTCTGGATTATTATTTTATTCATTTCGATGGTACACATCTCAGAGTAATGGTTTACTGGTGACCATATGTGGATACTGTGGAAAGATATGGTGGATTAGGAAGAAAGGTATGCTGATTGAACTAATGTCTGTTGCTAAAAGAAGGGAATATTGCATTTATTGTTGGATACTGAACAAATCTATACATTCACTGCTTCTGTTGCACCCTTTGGCACTGTATCTATAATTTTCTGAAATAATTTTTTGCCAAAGATATCCAGATGGCAGTTGCTGAATTAGGTTGTCCTTCCACCCCAAAAGGAGCTACGTATGAAGTTGTTTCCATGTTTCTGAATCTGCTTACAGCATGGTTTATAGTTAAGAATACATTGCCTTTTTGCATCATGTAAGATAGTTCTCATTAATCCTATTTTCCTCAGGGGGACCTCTGGATCTTATGTCCTGCCGAGTGATCGCTGCGGGCACTAGAGAGATGGCTATGTTCATAGCTCAGGAAATACAAACTATTCACTACAGACGGGATGATGAAAATTAAATACTTACAATATGGAGTCTGCCCTCCTGAACTATGTAACTTTTGCAAGATGGGTGGTTTAAAGGGTATGTGATTTCAGCAGGATGCTTTCTGTGGAGATTTTCAGTGTCAAATATTTTTTATAAATTTATTACAATGTGGGAAGGCATAGGGAGATTTTTAAACCTCTAAGAATCATGTTTCCTTTTTAATATGTATGTCTTTCAGCAGTATCTTTTTTATAAGATAGAATATTTTACTTGTAGTAAATTAGTCTCCAAATTAAGTTGTAATTTCATATCTGTGGGCCTGATGTTTAGTCTTTTGTAACATGCAGCTAAAAATGGAACTTTATTTTTACAGATGCAGATCTCAGGTAAATGAGCTTTAGGACTGTAGTAAGGACGAGTAGTTAAGATGTGTGCCTATAATACCCTTGTTCTATGATACTTAAGAATGCAATAAAAATGACATTATTGTTTCCTAACTATGTCATGGCTGTATATCCATATATATGTATACATACATGTATGTGTGTCTGTATGTGTGTATACATACACCTATACGTGTATATGCGTGTATACGCAGACATACCCATGTGTGTATGTGTGTGTATATATATAGGGTATCCTGGATGTTTACAGCAATTTAGAGAATGCATAGAAGAAAGCTAATATTGGAAGTTATTTTCAGGTAAAGAGTATAGATTACTTACATTATTTCGGTGGGGGCTATCCAAATAGCAAATAACAGAGCTGATCATGGAAAATGTTTAATGATTTTACAAACTGTTCAGCTAGTTCTTGTTTCCCTTCATCCCTCTGTGTTGGGATAAATCATACTGTCCTACAGGCCTCTGTAAGATATTAAAACCTGCAAACTCTTACTGACATAGAGTAATTATAGTTAAAACTGGGAACATTGAACTCCACCAAGTTATTCACAGTATTAACTATGACACACAGGAGGAGGCCAGCAGAATAGAGCACAGTGTAAAGTAGCTGTTGATTTTAGAGAAATTTAGAGCAGAAGAGCAGGATTTGGCCCCTTAGAGGCAAGTTATTAAAAATATGCACATAAGAGATGCTCGCAAAAAGTTGTAAATCACAAGCCCTTCTCACACAAGGTTGCAATTGTACTTTTCAATCAGAGAAACCTGTGAAATCATTTACATACCTTTCCTACATACGCAGTTGTTCTCTATCCTTGTATCTAACAGTGGTTTTAATTCCACCAAGGTGATAATTTCTATTTAGATTATTTTTTAAATCAAGAGGACAGGGAAAATACAAGCATGTCAAGAAAAGTAGTTGAGATTGAATCACTTCTATTTTTTTCTTTAAAAAATTGGATTAAAAGGTATCTTTTTTAAAGGAATGAGTGAAAAAAGCAAGTTAGTTAAAAATTTGTTACTATCTTTATACGCTGCCTGTGTAGACTTTGTAAATGTGTTCAGATATCTGCTTAGAACATACAAATCAAACAATATTTTTTAAAAATAACCTTACATGTGTTTCTTGCAATGAAAAATGTTTTCACTGAATATGACATTAAATTGTGTGATTTCTTGATGCTTTTTTTCACAAGAAATGCAAAGTATTGACTGTGTGAAGAATGTCTAAATCCACCTAAGCATTTAAGAATTGATGGTTCTTACCAGAAAACCAACACTGTCCCTCACAGTGATCAATGGTTTGTCACTGCTCCCTTTTATTCTCTCCGTCTCTTTGCACCCCTCTGTTCAGTAATGAAGATTGTAAGCCCTCTGGGGCAGGGACTATAGTACATTGGCTCTGGGTTTGCACAGTGCTAATAGGATGCAATTCTGGTCCACAACTAGGCACTGAGGTGCTATAATAATACAAATAATAAATACTAATAAGCTCACTTGTCTCTTATTCGCCCTCCCCCCACTCTCTGAGCACAGCTGATATTCGAGTGACAGATGCAGAGCTTGGTGGCACCGCTCTGATCCCAGGGCGCTTAGCCTTGGCAGCCGTTGGAGCAGCCGGGGCTTTACTCAGACTTCTGGCCGTAAGCCCCACAAGGAAGCTTATGCTGGCAGTGGGTCAAGTGTGGTGGAAGTTCAGCCCTCCTTCATCCGCTCCCCCTCCTCACCCTGTCCCTCCCATCCCTCTGGGAGAGGAGTGTGTGCGAGAAGCTGCTGCATGACTGCAGCGAGTTTTCCCAGCAGCTCAGCCTGCTTGTACAAAGAAAGTCTCTGACCCAGTTAGGGCTGGTGTGCACTGGTGTCCCAGAGCTCAGCAAGGCAGGGAAATCTATGCATCGACTTCCATGGCACACATCAGCGATTTGCAAAGCTGGGAGTCACGCTTGGCGGGAAGGGAGAGGTACAGAAACCCATTCACAAGTTCTTGTTTGTGCCCAGGATGCAGTTTGGGTTTTTATTTGGGCTGTAGTTCAAGTGTGTTAAACTGGTGGGGTGTGTGTGGAGCTGCAGTCCTGCCTCCCCCACCTCCTCTGCCACCCGTGTGCCAGTACAAACATTTCTGAACCCTTCCAGTGAACCAGATGAGTGAAGTGATCTGCCTATAAAGTACCCCAGTAAACAAAAAAGGGATTATTTTACAGACAGATCATTTTCCCAAGGCAATTCTTCCCCTGGCCACCACCAGAAGCTGACTTCAGGCACTGAAGCGGGCAGGGAGGGGGCAGGAAGGACGGCTCTGTTCACAGATGGTGCCACATTACAACAGTTCAAAGTTTTTGTCAAAGTGCAGCCTGAAGACTATTTGACCACACATATTGACTGAAATAAACTGTACCAGTTTGTCCTCCCTTTGTTTTTTCTTGCTAGCCAGATGGAGCTTTGCTTAGCACGCATGTCCAGCAGCTCTGCGGGCGAGTGCAAGCGTTCATAGCGCAGTTAGTGCAGCACATTAGCCAGAAATTTAAATCCCCCAAAATGCTTGAACATGTAGACTCTTGTCCTTACCAGCTGTAGTGAAATGCTGCAAATGTTTTCCGCTACACACGTAATGGAGTACCTAAGTGGATCTGTAATTAGGCAACCAAGAAGGATGAAGATTGTGAACACCAGCACAAGGATGCCTGTGCTCTGAAGAGTGTTTTATGCAAACGGTGCTCAGCCTCCCAGAGCTATCCCAGTTCCTGTCTGCATCCCTCACCAGCCCACTGCTGGAGAACATTTTATACTTCCAGGCTTGCTGGCCTGGTCTCAGATGATGCTTTCTGGTAGAATAAAGAGTGGAAATAGCTATAAACTCCAGGAAAATGGCTTAGGGGCTGATTCCTTTGCAGCGTGTCTTGTTAAGTTTGTCAGATTTTACAGAACAAGTATCAGCATGTTTCATACGTGCTGCAAGACTGATTGTTCCCTTTGATTACACTAGCTAAGCTCACTGTATGAAAGAAGTTTGCATGCACTGGAGCACTTACCTAGAGACTCACAGGCAGTAGTCTCCATGTTTCATCTAGAGTTTGGTTCCTTTTGGTGATGGCTTCAATTAAAGCAATAAAAATATCACTTACCACCAGCCATTCTGCTGTCAGTATTAGAGCTGTGCTGTTCCTTCAGCAAGGTTGATTCTGATCAGTATATGCACAAGAGACATGCAAGGGGATCTCTGAATAATGAAATAAGACTTAAGCCCCTATATCAAATTAACACAGACCACCACACCTTTTTTCCTTAACTTCCTAGAGCTACCGTGACTGTTTAAATTACTTTTTTCCTTTATGCCTGTAGGGGAACTGAATACAAAAATGTGCTCTCTTTCGGTGTTGTATCACCAAGACTGGAAATGTGGAGAAGTCAGAATTATGGTTCCTATAGCATTTTCCATTCTACAGTGTGTTACTCTTAAGTCTTTCATAAAATATCTCCCTAACACTAAGGAATGTGACAAATCATTCACCAACAGCAGAAAGAGGAATTTCCATTTTCTTATCATCCATGCACCAGACGTGACAATAGCACATGACAATGGTGTAGGACACTGCATTTTATATACCTGCTGTGTTCCAGTACCAAAAGAACTACTTGTATGCAAAAGAGGTATAACTGTTGACATTACCTTTGGATTTCCGTGGGTTTTGCTTGTGAAGTTTTAATTTTAAAGTACATTACAATAGCAGGTTTGTACTCCTGTACTTTACAGCCCATTATATTTATACAGTGAATTTTAGAGTAAATGGATTGGAGGTTGAAGTGTGCTCTTTCTCACCACAGGATGGGAAGGTATGTGTTTCACAGCATGGAGGAGCAGAATTCTGTATTTCTGCATACTAAATGTTACTATTTTAGTTATAAACTATCATGCACTATTTCCCTTTTATGCTGCTATGAAATCTGTGTGTACAAACAAGATGGACAGACAGACCCACCTCATACAGATGGCATGAGAATTAATTAATGTTCAGCAGGCTCTTTAATTGCAGTCACTTTTATGAAATTACTGAAATCCATTCCATCATGCTGAATACCTCAGTGCATACCCTCATGTACAGAATTTATACATTCATCCTCTGCAGCCTTTTATGCACACCACCACTGCATGCTCCATTAATATCCCAGCCGAATACACTTCTTCAGTTAGCTACCGACTCAGTTTCACTGAAAGCTGATATTATTTTGGTGAATACTTGAGATTTTTGTAATATAGCTGTTAAAACTATTGCTTCCCAATTGACCAAAAGAAACACTTAAAATTGAGGTCTGAGTCTCCTTGGTGACACTTACAGGGATGAATTGGATAAATCAGTGGAATTGCACCTGTTTGCAGGAGAAAAAAATAATAGCCGAAACCATGTTTTAGTGGGAGAAATTTCTATCTGATTGCAAGGAGGGAAAAACTCCTCTGGCTCAGCAATGCCTGGCTTGCAGGGTAGAACGTTAACCAGCTCCAAAAGGAGTGTTTTCCTCCTCCTGGGAGGAAACCCTATCAGTTACAGCCAAAATCACTGCTAATGGATACGTGCCAATACTATTTGGAAAAAAAAAATTCATAAAATTCCATGTAGTCTTATTTTTCATTATTAATTGAATGGTGGAACAATATTTTATTTATATATATATATACAAAATAGATGAAAATTTAGACTAGAATAGGTTTTTTTATTTATAAATTACTCATGCAAAGGCTCACAAAAATTATCTTGAAATTTCTGAGTGTTTGTATTTCTAGCCACCCATCACAATCAAATTCAGAGTATTGAGCAGTGGAAAGAAAAACATTTATTCAGACATCTCTGCTAAGGTAGAAAGGCTTGCAGACACATTCTTCACACAGCAAGATTATGTTAGGTATTAAAGAGGTTAGTAGGGAAGGGATAAGCTTTATCACATTAAGCTGGAAGCCTCCTTAAGTGTGAAAGGTCTGTCTTTTAACAGTGCTTTTCTTGTAGCTATAAGCATACAATAGTTGTATTTGAATTCACGGCTATTTGAGGAATCAGAGCTATATATCCAAGGGCACTGTCGCTGTATTAGTGACAGCAGTCCTTCGAAATACCATTACATTAATGGTCACATATAAGACCATGAAGTGGATATATTCGTGGTGGAAATACTGGTTTATTCTACTTTGAAATGAATTCAAGCACTATTAGCCAGGCTGTCGGACAACATGGAACTAAAATCAGAATTCCATCACTTTTGTTTGTCCGTTGCAATAAGCAACACTTTGTTCTCCTGAGAAACACAGATGTTTGCTCTTGCCAAGCATTGTTCAGTGTTGGTCTTGTTGAGCAGCACCAGCAGATGATGCCGGTGAGCCCAGCTTAAGAAAATGGGGCCAAACCCTCTGCTGGAACAAGGGGACACAACTTCGATGATGTGGTGAAGCTCAGGGCACAGTGTGAGTATCACCGTAACTCAGTAAAACTGTCAGTTGTCTCTATACTGGAATAACAGCTAACAGTCTTCTGGGATACAAATAGTTACCTCCATCAGGTGGCACGTGGTCAGGATTTCTGAAGACACTGGGTGTTTCTTAAGTGTTATTCAGGTCTCAACTTGCCTCAGGGTCACGCTTAACATTTCAGACAACAAATATTTTAATGATTCTTTTACTGTAAAATATAGTCATTGTTATACACGCATGTAGCAGCTTAGAAATGTAATGCTGGTGCTCTACTGCCTTGCACCTGGTGTAATCATTTACTATTTGTAAAAGGGATGAGACCTGCTAATTAATAAAATTAATTAATAGTAATAGTAATTAATAATAATTAATAATAGTAATTAATAAAATATTAGTACTTTGCATTCACTTTTCAAATGTAGAAATAAATATACAACACACAAGGGCTCACCAGCTTTTAGTACTACGTTTCCAAAGTTTAGGATAAAATCACTTATATTTTACTGGAGTTTTTTTTCAGATGCACTGTATCCCTGCACTATTTCATCTAGACATAAAACAGCAGCAGGAGGAGGAATTAGTCTTACAGATGTAACCTGACTTCAAAAGAGATTAAGGCCAGTTATTTACACCAGCATATCCCCCAGTGATTTGCTAGTCTGTAGTAAATCTGAACCTAAGTGTACATCTGGAAACAAACAACGAGACATGAAAGTCATTGTAATTCATATAGACCTTCTGATAGTTCATACAGACTTTTCTTATCTGTAGTTTTGTCTAAGGCATCCTTCTTTATTATTATTATATTGGAAGCTATGAATAATTACGTTAGATGTTTTGTAAAATCAAGGCAAAGATGGATTATATATCTGATAACCTACTTTGGATAAAGAAACCTTACTAACTCCTCATGTAGGCATGTGCAGTTTCAATGAATGCTCTCCACCTACTGGTATCAGCTGAATTTAAGCTCATCTCCATCATACAGAGGTTTCATCATGAAACCATATTTTAAAAATGCAGAAAGGTCCGTGTTGCATTCTTGTATTTCTCTTTTGCAATGTTATTCTTTGTCCTTTGGAAACTAGCGTTGGTTTTGCACTGTACCACATACTAGTGTAGTTTTAAAGAGTTTATCATTATTTTGTATGAATGCTAAAAATCAATGATCACAGAAAACAGTAGACAGACCAGTGTGCAAATTAGAAAAACTCTCAAGTATGGTGAAGTTGAGACATTTTTTAGATACAAATATATATTATTGAAAGAATAAGAGTAAGAATATGAAGAAAAAAGGAAGGAGGGAAGGAGGGAAGGAGGGAAGGAAGGGAGGAAGTTGCTCTATTTGTAAATAACTTTCATGTTGTACACACCCCTCAGTTTAAGCAAGTTCTGTGAGTGTGTGAGCTTTAATCAAGCTATTTCTGTTCTCAGTTCTCCAGCTCCTGAAGATGAGACCAAGAATTAGTAAAGGCACTCAGGAGGCAGTATAGTCAAACTACCCACGCGAAAAGGATGCTCAGATGAAATAAATACAAAGTGACTCATAGTAGCCATAGAAGAGTAGAATTTCACTAAAACCTGAAAATTCTATATAGTTCCTTTCTTCTTCTCCCCACTTACAGAAGTGTAAAACACAGATTTTCATCCTTGTTATGAATGCTTTGAGTTCTACTTTCCATTTACGCCTCCTTACGGGTTTATGAAAGGGAAATCATGCTTAACTGACCTGATAGCCTCCTGTGGTGTGTTGACTGGCTCTACGGATGAGGGGAGAAGAATCACACAGAATCACAGAATGTTAGGGATTGGAAGGGACCTCGAAAGATCATCCAGTCCCATCCCCCTGCCGAAGCAGGAACACCCAGATCAGATCCCACAGGAACGCATCCAGGCGGGCTTTGAATGTCTCCAGAGAAGGAGACTCCACAACCTCTCTGGGCAGCCTGTTCCAGTGCTCTGTCACCCTCACTGGAAAGAAGTTTTTTCTCATGTTCAAGTGGAACCTCCTGTGTTCCAGCTTGAACCCATTGCCCCTTGTCCTATCACTGGATGTCACAGAGAAGAGCCTGGCTCCATCCTCCTGACACTCAC
>VZTO01010206.1:11081-45434 GCA_013400615.1 Syrrhaptes paradoxus
AGCCCCATAGGCTTGTGTGTGTCTAAGTAACGTAGCACGCTGTAAGCATTTTGCCTTGGATTATGGGGGCTTCATTCTGCTCCCTATCCCTGTCTTTGAGCTGAGGGGGCTGGGTAACCTGAGAACAACTGCTCTTACTATTAATAACTGAGGGAAAGAAGGCATTAAGCACCTCAGCCTTTTCCTCATCCTTTGTCACTGTATTTCCCCCTGCATCCAGTAAGGATGCTAATCTTTTGCTAATGTATTTATAGAAACATTTTTTATTGCCTTTTATGGCAGTAGCCAGATTTAAGTTCTAGTTGGTCTTTTGCCCTTCTGACTTTCTCCCTGCATAACCTCATGACATCTTTGTAGTCCTCCTGAGTTTCCTACTCCTTATTCCAAAGATCATAAACTGTTGGGTTTTTTTATCCTGAGTTCCAGCCAAAGATCTCTCTTCAGACAGATCAGTGTTCATCCTCATGAGTTCATCTTTCGACAAATAGGGACAGCATTTAAGATTTCCTTTTTGAAGGCTGTCAAACCTTCCTGGACCCCTTTGCCCTTCAGGACTACCTCCCAAGAGACTCTGTAAGCCAGGCCCCTTATCAGGCCAAAATCTGCCCCCAGAATACCAAGGTAGCAGTTATGCTCACCCCCCTCATTATTTTGAGAATTGAAAACATAATTTCATGAGCCCTCTGCCCAAGACGGCCTCCAACCATCTCATCACCCACAAGGCCTTTTCTGTTTACAAACAACAGGTCCAGCAGGGTGCTTTCCCTAGTTTTCTCACCCACTGACTGTATCAGGAGTTATCTTCTACATGCTCCAGGATCCTCCTAGGCTGTTTCTTCTCCACTGTGTTTTATTTGCAGCAGACAGGAGCTAAGTTGAAGTCCCCCACAAGAACAAGGGCTGGCATTTATGAGAATTTTCCCATCTGCTTCCAGAATATTTAATCTGCCTCTTCATCCTGGTTAGATGGTCTATAACAGACTCCCGCCATGATATCTGACTTGCTGGCCTTTCCCTTGATTCTTACTCATAAATATTCAACCCTTTCATCACCATAATCAAGCTCTAGACAGTCAAAGCTCTCCCTAACAGACAGGGCTACTCTACCCCTTCTTCTTCCTTGCTTATCCTTTCTGAAGAGTTTATAGCCATCCATTGCAGCACTCCAGATGTGTGAGTCATCCCATCATACTTCCATGACTGCAGCTATATTACAGTTTTCCAGCTGCACAATAGCTTCCAACTCCTGTTTTGTGCCCATGCTGTGCGCACTGGTGTAGAAGCACTTCAGCTGGGCTGTTGATCCTGCCACCTTTTTTGGGGAAGCTCTCATTCCTATGTGACTCTTCTTAGTCACTCCCATGGTTTCTAACACACCAACAACCCTTGTGTCTTTGCTACTGCATGGATCATCATCCCCCACCTCCACTGAGATTGCACACTGAAGGAACTCACTATCACACTGTCACTCAAACATTGGTATGCCAGCCCCAGATTTATCTTTAGTTGGCCTGGTTCTATCCCCTTTCTCCTTAAAATCTAGTTTAGAGTTCTTTCAGTGAGCCCTGCTAACCCCTGCACAATGATACTTTGAGTGCCTTAACATCCTTCATAAATTGTGTGTCCCAAAACTGTACACTGTACTCAAGATGAGGCCACACCAATGTTAAATACAATGCTATAATATCTCTTTTGACTAGTTAGTTATACTATGTTTGATGCACCTAGGGATACAGTTCGCCCTCTTGGCTACCGGGGCACACTGCTGGCTCATACTGAGCCTGCTGTCGAAAAGCACCCCTAGATCCTTTTCTGCCTGGCTGCTGAATACATGTATATCTGCTTAGCCACTATGGAAATGGCTGTGTGTAACCAGAAACTGAAAACAACTGTTATTTGCAGATCTAGAAAAGATAATTCATTAACTATAGGTGGTTGGGAGGTTTTTACACCATAAACAATGGATAATGGTCCATTCCCAAAACATACATGCACACATGACAATATTATTTTTGGAATTTTTCTGGGTTTTCTTGCAGATGTCACAGGATAATTCATATTACTAAACATTTGCAACTTTTATATGGGTTTATTATCTCTAGATGATCATCTCTGTTTACCACTGTGGGCCCTAGTACTATATTGGATAGTGCAATATCATAAAATGTACCACTTTTTAAATAGTGTGAGGCATGATTGGATAGAAATTAATTATAAGACTTACAGTTGTAAATGAAAGGTACAACTGGAGTAAATTTTTTTCTTATTAACGAATTTATTGATGACTTATTGAGTCCCCAGATCTTTCACATTTATTAATAATTGTACAGGTTTTGGTTGGGATAGAGTTAATTTTCTTCATAATCATCTGTATGTGGCTATGTTTCTGATTTGTGATGCAAATAGTGTTGGTAACACACTGATGTTTTAGTTACTGCTGAATAGAGCTTACACAGTGTCAAGGCCTTCTCTGTTTCCAACTCTGCCCCACCAATGAGTAGGCTGGGGGTGCACAAGAAGTTGGGAGGGGACACAGCTGGGACAAAAGACCCCAACTGACCAAACAGGCATTACATACTATGACATTGTACACAGCATATAAAGCTGGGGGAAGCAGAAAGTAGCGGGGATGTTCAGAGCTTTGTCTTTCCAAGTAACAGTCACATGTCATAGAGTCCTGCTTTCCTGGAAATAGCAACACCTGCCTGCTGATGGGAAGTAGTGAATGAATTCCTTGTTTTGTTTTGCTTGTGCTCACCTTTTGCTTTATCTATTAAACTGTCTTTACCTCAGCCCACGAGGGTTTCTCACTTTTCCCCTTTTGATTGTCTTTCCCATCCCACTGTGGGGAAGTGAGCAAGTCACTGTGTGGAGCTTACTGCCTACTGAGGTTAAACCATGACATAATGTTATTGGCAGTGGGTTTATATTAAAATTTTAGATATAGACTAATTTATCTGATAAGTATTCCTGGTGGAAAACGTAAAAGAATGTTTTTATTGTATTTTAACTGTGACATAACACTTGCTACTATCAGAAAATTATATAAAACACAGTGTGAGAGTGATCACTTGCAGCATTGATTAGGGCAGCTGTCTGAGTCAATTCACAATTCTTATTAAAAAATTGTAAATTTACAGAGTAGCTGCTTAATTGGGAAATGTGTATCTGACAATGTTGACATTTGACTGGCTAGAAGCATCTACTTTAATAGTTCCATCACTGATATCATTTACCACGCATGACTGCAGTACAGAAGACTTGTCTGGACTATTAAGCAAATGTTTTTTTCTTAAAAAGGTTTTTCCACCTAGAAGGATAACTGGCCATCAGTAATGGGTATTATTCTGCAATGTATCATATAGAAACATGCTATCAGTTAGAAAGATGTCCTTCAAGGGTGCTGAAATGTCCATTTTGCTCTGATTTTGTTATCTCCCGAAATTCAGCTATCTGACTTCACTTCCTTTAGAGATTTTAAAAAGCAGAAGAAGGTTAAAAGAAAAGGCAATAGTATTTAGCTTTCAGTTTAGAGAACACGTTTGTTTTATATGGTAACAAGTAAAACAGATAGTCTACTGATAATCTCCAATCTTCATGCAGTGTATTTGCATGCAAGTAGTGTTACTCAATTCTTTATGAGTAAACACAGTATAATCCAAGGCCTTTCTGGTTTCTTTTTTTTTTTATTGTTATATCTGAAAAAGGTGACAATAGGGAGAAATCAAAACACTAAGGCTATCTGGCTAGCTTGTTTCTGCAGAGAACTGTTTATAGGTTACGTAGAGTTAAAACAGGATCTCTTTAATCACTTGACTTTTTCCATAACAGAAAAACTTAGTAAACATCATTCTAGTGTATAATGTGCTTAGCTGCTTCTGTATTAACAATTAATATATATTAAAAACACAGTTAAAGAGAAGTAGTTGAGTGTGACACATAGTGTTCATGTGAATTTTAACTCTTGTGAAAGCATCCTTAGGGAGTTCAGTATATTTGTTTACAATAAAAATTGCAGCTTTTATGAGCTCTGAAGAGGGTAAAGGTGTTAACTCATGTTTTTGGCTGTCAAAAATACCTGTGCAGGCTCTAAGGGGCAATTATGTCACATTTCCATCTATTTCATCTCAGCTGAAAGCACAGAGTGATCATGGGCCTGCAGGGATCTTTTACTTTTCTTGGAAACAATAGAAGAGGCATGAAGTATGGCAGATTACCATTATAGCTGTTTCTGCACAACCTCTGCAAAACTACTTTTATAGGTTTCCATTGACTAGAAGACACAAGATCAGAAGGACAGCTGAACCACTAGTGGTGAAGATCATCCTCTCTTGTTCATTTATGAATTCAGCATGTCCTAATTACACGATTAAATGGAAGATGTTAACAAATGGGAGAATACTGGATGCTTTACATGCATATCTTCAAAGTTGAACTACCTGCATCTAAGTAGCACTTGATGGCTTGTGCACAATATAGTACATAGAGGTCTTAATGCTCAGTGCATTCAGTAATTTTTAGTGGATGTATATTCCAGTAGCAAAAAAAGAATGCATAAATACAGCCTGACCTTTCTAAACCTTTTCGACTTAAAATATTTTCGTAGCACTTGTTTGTTCTTTTCTTTGCTTGTGCTTTTTTAACAAGCTGAACATCCTCCCCCTGCCTCCAAGTTTTTAGGAACTGTATTTCTAGGAGTTTCACACAAGGGAAAAAGAAAAAGGATACACTGAGACATTTGACGTGTTTTGCTGTTACGTATGTGATGTTAAGAAATTACTTGTGAGCACTTAATCCATGAGACTGGATTTTGCCTTCACTTACCAAAAATGCTAAAATATTAAAAGTGACTAAATGGGAAAGTTATCACAGACACCACATCTGCTTCCAGATATCTGATGTGAGTTCTGTGTGTGAGTTCTTTAATTCTTCACTCAAAAGTCAATGAACAAAAAAGTAATGACTGCAGTTTCTGAGGTCTGAAGTGGACCTTAACCATAGTTTGCATTATGTAAGTTTATGTTTATAAAATGCAAAATATGCTTGAATATGTTAAATAAGTCATATGGGGCAAAAAAATAAAGAAGGCAAAATTTAAGTTTTTATGTCTGCATGCAGAATAGTCCCAGATTGGGTTCCCAGACATCATGTGGAAGAAGTTGGAAGAATTTCAGATACTCTCAGGTACAATTGGATCTACACAAAATACGTAACTGAACTGCTCGTTTAATCCACACAATGATGTAAGGAAAGGGGGAACACCTACCTAGATCAGGCTAATCTAATAATGATTAGATAAAACCAAAATGTGTAATGTCCACAGATTAACATTGTCCCCTAGTTCACTTTAATCCCATGGGTGTCAGCAGTTCACCTGCAGGCAGAAAGAAAATGAATATACATTACTCACATTTATTAGTAAGTGGATGACCTGAATGACCTCTGTTCAGCCCTTCAGTCTTTTGTTTAGATGAGTCCTCCTTTGCTCTGCCTTCAGAATCAAAAGAAGTAGGGAATTAATAGGAAAGACCCAAAGAGCCATCTTCCTTTAGTTCTTCCCTCCACTTCCTCTCCACTGAAATACACTGAATTTCACCCATCCGCATGCAAACTTATTAAACTGCCTTCAAGTGTATGTTTGTGGACTGCTCAGCAAAAAATTCTTCTTGGTACATATGGATCCCATAAAGTATTTATTAACTTTTCTGAATAACAACATGGAATTTATGCTCCAGATATCTGAGATGCTGTCTCTTATGAATTGTACTTTTGCCTTGCACACACTTTCATGAAAGTGTTTTTGGTTTGCATCTCTCTTCACCATTGTAAGTGTCTGAAATAAACAAGCAGTGTTTATCCCTAGTGCATGTGTAAAAGTGCACTTTTGTGGAAGGGTTTGAATTTTCATCTGATACAGCTGGTGGTAGCTTCTTCCTCTTGCCAACTCCTTATTTTTTTCCTATGAAACTTATTAAAAATACTTAAGATATGTATGCTAATTGAACAAGGAACTTTCATAAATTAGTTTTGCTTAATAAAAGGCTTTTTTCTGAATATCAGAAGCATGAATCTTCTGACAATATGTTAAAACATTGATGTATCTGCATTGTAAATTTTAGAGTCTGACTTGTATTTTGCATCTATAAAGACAGTACAGTTCATATATTTTTATAGTGTGAAGAAGCATTATGTCCCCTTGGAGGAAGACCTTGCATACGTTTTATTGTGTAAAAAGCTTACTTATAAGCCATGAAATGCTTACTAATTGAAATACTATTAGTCACAGTGTCTTAAGAAAGGAGAAGATATTAGCAAACATTGAAAACAATGAATAATTCTTTTATTGTACCACAATCTTCCCAGCAAGGTCTTTTTGGAAATTTTAACCATGTTCTGCTTAATCAAATTTAAAGAATACTTACACATAAATAATAATGAACATTGAAAATAAAGTGCAATATTGGTTTGTTGTGATACTAAAAATACAAAGAACTTTCATATGTTAATTGCAAAGGCACATTTACATCATGTTATCTGCTATTAATATGAACACTTAATATGAATACTTAGGTATTAGATGGGTGGAAATGGGCTGGTTCTTTAACAAGTTAGATCCTCTTGTGTTTAACAGACACCTCAGACTAAATTGCTTTGGCTTCTTATTTGTCACCGTATCATCTGAAAGAACTGGAAATAAATCATACACCATGCATTTTTCTGTTTCAAGAAAAATGTGCCAAAAGTCACTAGTGATATATGAGATGACTGTGATGGGGTGAGAAGAGCAACCATTCCTGTGTATTAACTATAATCTTTGACTCCCTTCAGCAAAAAAAACCCCACTGTTTTATAATGTACGTCTTTTTCTATAAGCAGAACATATAGCAAACATTTCAAGAAATTTGAGAAATCTCTGAAGTAATGCATTAAGTAATTAGTATTATTTTTAAAGAATAGTGCATGGACGACAGAAGTAGGCAGAGTAGTTATGGAACATAACTGTAAAATTTCATAGCAAAATTATCTTACAATTAAAATATTTTTCTCTATTGAAAATACAGTCTAACGCCACACCCATGGCTATCAGGTCCACTGACACAGTGTGTTTTTGTAATCTCTGGTTTTATTTGTTTCATGTGATATAAGCACTGAATCCCAGGGAAAATGGGGGCAGCTGGTTTCACATTGTGAAAGCTATCACAGTGAAACAGGTACATAAGGAAAACATTGAAATCTCACATCTCAGGCTCTACTCCCTAAAGCCACATGAAGAGTGTGGAGAGGTAGTGAGTGTGATACTTTTGGGGTGAGTTCCTACACACACTTAGTTTTTATTTGAAAAGCACAATCTCCTAATTCCTAGTCATAATTTTTTTATTCATAAAGTACCTGCCAATTGTGTTTGACACCATCTTCAGGAGTCATGATACCTCTCTGGTGCTGAGTAAAGAATACCTGTGAAACCAGAGAGAAGGACTAGGAAGGAGAGTGTGAAACAAAAGGAAGCAGAATGAGGAAAGTCAGACATAGATTTCCAGGGAAAAAGTGAGGGAGAGGGCAGCATCAGAGTGGGTGCTGCTCTTTTATTCATCTTTCCTCTGTTCTTATAATTGCCTAGCAGCTTTGGTTGTCTCACGTCTTACCATCTTGTGTGTTTGGCAGACAAAATGCGAACAGAGTTGCAGAAACCTTTAAGAAATAAATTATTATTTAATATTGTGTTGGTGTTTATATTACTGCTCTGTATCTGAAATACATCAAAAAAGGGGAGGATATATCAAAAGCATTATGTCTCCGTGTATCTAGTGCCTAAAATGATACAAATAAAGTGTAGGATATGTGTATAACACTATGAAGCAGCTAATTCTTTGTGTTCCTAACAGAAGTGCTCAGACACCATATATTTCTGATACTGATTCTAGATATACCTACAGTTTTAATTGCTGAGTTATAAATGCTGATTTATCCCTGGAGGTGTTCAAGGCCAGCCTAGATGAGGCTTTGAGCAACCTGATCTAGTGGAAAGTGTCCCTGCCCATGTCAAGGGGTTTGGAAGTACATGATCTTTATGGTCCCTTCCAACCCAAACCATCCTATAATTCTATGCTTTATGTGATTCTAATACAAGGTAGGTTTAAATTCACTGGTAGTAATTTCCTTGGAAGTCTGTTCAGCTTTTCTGAAGTTCACTTCAGAGTTGTTTAGGTCTTAACACTTCAAGCAGTTTTTCTCAAATAGTCTAGAAAGACTGTTACTTGATATGTAAAATGGGAGAGGAAATTAAATCTTGTCAGGCATATAATTGGGAAGGGAAATACAGAAAACTTATTTGGGAAGGGAAATACAGAAAACTTGAAAGAAACCCTGGAAGTGCAGTACTTCAACTTCTCTTTTTAGGCATCTTGTATCAATTAGCTTGTGTCTGTTTTCAGATACACAGTAGAAATGAAAAGATTTTGTAAAAAAAAAAAAATCAAATTGAAACCACAGACAAGTTACACTGGAACTTGGAAAGTGACAGAGATACACTAGGTTGTATAAGCTCAAATGAGGGCTCACTACAATAGCTCCACAATAAGCAGAAGAAAATAGTAGAAAGCATACAAAAACATGTGAAAAAAATGTAAGAAATCTAATCATTAGATACACAAATTATGTATTTAAATGATAGCACCCAAACGTGTGTCATTAAAATCCTTATTTAATGACAACCTTAAATCAAACTGTTTTCAGTTTGGAACTGGTAACTGCCAAACTGATTAATTTAAGATTTTTGAGAAAGGGACAGCTGAAATCTATGTCAAGGTAATCTTTGATAGATGAGGTGGTTATCTGTAACATTGCACACTGTGGCAATTTCTGAGGAAATTAAAGCAAAACTAGTAAATCAGAATAACTCCATGAAGTGGTGCAAAACATGGTGAAGGAAGTGTTGTGTTTGAAGATCAGATCTACTAATTTGACATTTAAAATCAACAGAGTCTAGCCTGCAGGTATATAACTAAAATGTCCAAAAACAGGTTGCATGAAGGAATCATTGAAGAGTGAACTCAGGAGAAACACCTGATTGATGTGAAAATGAGAAACGTTTGTGACAGGAAAGTTTGAGCTAGTAGCATTTGAAATGTGAGTAGACAAAAATAGAACAAGGAAACTACTTTCATTTTCACTTGCACAAGTACTATTTGCATGAAGACAAGTAAGCATGTTTGCATATATATGTGACACAGAAACATTGACCTATATAATAGTATAGCATTAATGTGTGTATTATTAATCTTTTTTTTTCTTCTGTATTTGAATCACTTAAGCTCTTAATTATTTTTATAATTAAGACATGGACAAGGCTGTGTCATGTCCATGCAATAGTCTACACATTATTGAGTCATTTTGCATTATTCCTACTGACCTATCTCTAATTAAGAAGACACAAATTACCCTAAATTTGTGTTACTGAGTTTGTTTTCTTTCAGTAACACAAACATACTACAGTGGATTAATAAGTAGCTGCACAAAAAAGCTGTTACCTCTAAGAAGGTTACCCTTTCTTTCTTAGGTTTGTGCTACTTCTAATCTCTAATTTGTAATCTGCCTTGGACTGTATGGTCTCGTTTTCCCATGTAAAAGTGCTACTGCGTCTTCTATAGAGAAAAATTTCCTATACTTTAGGTGTTTTTCCGGCAAACCCCATGGAAACAGAAATATTTAAAAATGTTCTTTAAACTGTGTCTGCTTTTTGAGATTTCTCTGCTAGTGAAGACAACTTGGAAGGAAAAAATTCTCTCTACTTTATATAGTATACTTTGTATACAAAACAATTCTGATACTTAGAGACTCTTATATGTTTATAAACAGAAAGCATTGCACAATTATAGATCTCTGAAGTCATTGAAGAGGTGTTATTCCCAGTTTAACAAAAATAGATGAGTGGCAAAATAAGGAATCCATCTCTCCTGTGCTGTAATCATGGGACAGCACTGCCTCTCTTATCACAATAACGCTTAGCAAATGAATTGGATCTTTGTTCTTCAGCAAAGAAATACAAAGTTTTTTGTAATTAAAACCCAGTGTGTTAATTCCAAAATAGAACATACTGCTAACTGCAGGCATGGTCAGATTTTAGCATCATCACTCCCCATTGACATTTAATTATTCACCTTCATAGGTGGTATTAATGGAAAAAGCACTTTTTTCCCAGTGAAAGCAAATTCTCATGAGCTTGTTCTAGGATACATAAAAGTTTTAAGTAATCTGGTCAGATCACACAGTGAAACAGAATCAGGTTTAGAGCAGTGTGGTTCACACTACCAGCATTCTTTCTTCAGTCTGCAGAAAATAACTGAAAAGTTGGCACAGAGTGTATATGAGAGGGGCATAGTTAAAACACCATGAACATCATGTCTTTCCATGCATGTTTCCTAAACGCATTTTAATAGTGTTTGAAGTTTAATGGGAAGCAAAAGGGTATATATACAGCTTATAGAAAGAACTGCAAAGCAATTTGCTCTTACTCTTGCACTCAGGAACTCTGAATTCTTTCTTTTTTTTTTGTGACCTGGGAATGATCTAACATTTCTTACTTGTATGGTTCTGATGGAAATTTTGCTGTCTCAGTTTCCAGTGAACAGTTATGTTAGATTGTATTGTAATGGCTCTCTCTACACCTTCCTCTTTCTTGCCCCTGCCCCACTTCATACACTCATAAAAATTTTCTTGACATCTACTTCCTCAACAGGTACAATAGAACTTGTGGATTGATAGTGGAAAATACCTTTGAGCATCTGTTGTTGGTTTCTAGTGCAGGTCAAGGTATTATTAAATCATGTAAGTGAAGTGCAGAGACTTTTATTTCACTAGTTTTCATTTGTGTTTTGTCATTAAAAAACTAAAGTGCAGCATTTGCCATTTGTTCGGCCATTTGCTGTCTGTACAAATACATCTCAAAAAAGTAGATAAAAGACATTTTTTTATCTAAATCTTTTTCCATGATTTGTTAATTTACACTTCCAGTATAATACTGGAAGAATGCAGAATGCATTCTGTGTCTGATGCTACTTGCTTTCAGACTTACATTCTCTTGGAACATATTATCTGGGAAAAATCTTGCATCTAAATTTGATATTTTAAGATCCAGGCTGGTAAAATTTCTACAGATATTAAAATCAGAGTGTGTACTCTTAGGAGCCACAGAGGAATTGAAGTCCTGCATAATAAGTTTATATGGAATAACAATTGTTTTTCTTTACATGTTACCAAAAATTTTATATTTATTCCCATTAGGTCTAAAAACCATTTTAAAAATACCTAAATAGTTAATCAAGGCTTTGTAAAGTGGAAAGTTAGTAAACTATGTGAATGACATAAAACCAAAAAGCATTACTTATTATTGTTGGATAGCCTATAAATTTTAATGAAAAGCTAACAATCCATAAAGTACTCATTGTTACGTAGTGTAATGTACATTATTTAAATTATAAGTCTAATGTTAAGATATAAGATATGCATATATACTGTTACAGAATTATTAAAAAGAGTATAATGATTTCTTTTATGTCCGGTCTTCTATGTAAAACAAGTGTTGATTGTTTGATTTCACAAAGTATTAACAAAACTATTCAAAAAAAGCAAGTGTAGAACCCAGTCCCTGGATGGTCAAAACCCTGCAGTAGAACAGGTCAGGGACAACTGTCTGGGAGCTGCAGAAAAGGCCTTGGGGCCTTAGGGAGGCAGGTAGGCCATCAGGCAGCAGCACCCCAAGGCAGCAAATAAGCCACTCACACATCCCAGGCTGCATGAGTAAGCATGCAGCCAGCAGATTTGGGAAATGAGGCTGCTCTCCTGTCCAGGACCTGTATGCTCTCCACAGCCTAAGGCTTCTACACACAGGACAGACACTGACCTACTGGAGACACTCCCAGGGAGACCACCAGGCTTGGGGCTGGAGCACAGGGAGTCTGATAAGAAGCTGCAGGAGTTTGGTCTGTTCATCCTGGGAAGGAAAATCCTTGGAAGGGCCTTATTTGTGTGTTTTCCAGCTCAAATATAATTTATCTGATCAGTTAGTGACAGGTAGATGCAGTCACTCTTTGCTTTATCTGAACAGTGTCTTCAAGTAGGTTTCATCACATGATGACAAACACTTAGGGCTTTGACCCTGATAAAAGGACAAAAAACTTTCTTGCCATAAGGTTCATGAAATATATAATTGATTACAAAGAGTGATGTATGTAGTTTTCCAGTTTGAACTATACTGAATTATAAATTAAGGAGTCATCCATGAGACACAAATTCTGCTGCACAAGTATTTGTGGGGTTCTGATGTGTATGTTTGTTCAGAGAGAGTGTGAAAGATTTATTTGCTCATCAAAAAGCAGAGGGATGGGTCAGGGATGAGAGACATCCAAATTCCAGGCCTTCCCAGTGGGACATAGCAAGTGACTCTGAACTGGATTCAGCAGAGATGTGAGCCTGTTCATTCTGTATCTGTTTGACAAACAAATGCAGAAGACCCATTCACTTCTCTGTTAACTACAATAACTTGCTTCTTACACAGTTTTCCCAGAGGCTAACCACCCCACTAAAAGGTAAGTTTCTACATTCCTGAATGAAAACAGATTTTGACATGTTGCAACTTAGACAACACCGAGTCATTTTTCTAACCTCTGAACTGCAGATCATTTGCTCGCAGACAGAGCAGCCTCCAAGTCCCTGTTGACAGCAAGTCCATAAAATATCATTTTTTATTTCTAGCTGTCCTAATGAACATGTGCTAAAATAGTTTCAACCTTCTAGACCATTCTGTGATCATCATAAGTGCATGAAGTAAAATGTTACATTTTATATCATCTATAGAAATGTCCAGAATGTCATTCTTGGTAGTCACACTTAGGGGATGCGTCCCCATTTTAGAGTACGGTCCACCGTTACATATGTTCCTCCATTATTTGAGACAAGAGAATGCTAAGAAGTGGTAATTTTACAAGCTGTCAGTCCTGTGGACCAGTTCCTTAGCATTCATTAGTGCTTGAGGTGATCACAATGTAATAGTACAAAAAATAGTACATAGTTTTAAAAATGTTTTTACATTAAGAGCATATTTTTTTTTTCTGAGTGTGATTTGCCAAGTGTAATATTTTGTAGTTATTCAGTTGATGTAGGTGAGCACCAAGACAAATTAATGCACAATAAAGCTTCAGGTATACAGCCCAAATATTTCTTAAAGAAAGTTTGGTTTTTTTTCAGTATTTGTAATTCTTCAGTAAAAAGATACAGGCCAAGACATATTTATAACTAAAGGTTTTTTAACGTGAGACTTTTCTTTGTTAATTGTGACAAAGCAAGCTGAGAGATGAGAACAGACCTGTTTGTTTACAAACTTTGATTTCTTCAAAATTGTTTTTTCATGCACTTGCCTACTTGAAGTGAGCAAGGACCTTAGTCTTTGATATAATGCATTCTGTAAAGTCATATTGTAGAAGACAAATCATTAACTTCTTTGACTTGGAAGTGTATTTTGATTTGCAGTGGGAGCTCTGAAGCATTGGTTAACTGGAAGCTGCAACAACAACAAAAAGAAGTTGGCAGCTGTGAATAGTGGGCAGCAGTTACCATTATATTCCACGTCTCTGGAGTATACTTTGCCTTTTAACTACCCTATTTCATTCATCCAAGTCATTTATCTACAGATCACCTATTTGTATGATGTGATTTCATAAGCTGTCTCATTCATTAAAACAAAAACAAGCAAACAATATTTTAGAAAGTTAAATAAAGAGGAAATTTGTCTTCCAACAACGTTTAGTACTGTCAAGACTTGCTTTAAGGGTACTGCATGTCACCTGTCAATATTTGGTGACCCAGTTATGCTGTTTTTTAATAATCCTAGTGAATATGAAAACTTAAAATAGTGGTGACCCTAATATAATTTCTAGCTGTTCAAATTGCTTTTCCAGGCTTCACAATATATTATGAATATATTTTTTCATACTCAGTAGTGCACCTCCGTAAACCAACTGAGCTGGCGGAAGAAATGTTTCTTGGTATGACCTAGAATACAATAAAATAAAAATATCTTGTAAATTCTGCTCTTCCAAGAGTGATTGCTTTGTGTTGTGTATACCTGCAATTAATTGTGATTTTTCTCATGCACTTAGAATTTGCAGTGCGTTATTACTGGTTTGTCGTCATTTTATGCTAAATAATAACAAAACATAAGACAGTTATAGTGTCCTTTGAAAGGTTATGTATTGCGTAAGAGCAAACCCTTGCATTATCTTAGGCATAAATCATGGTTTTACAATGTTAGATTTGGGTGACTTTCATTTAAATTCTTTAAAAACAATGCTTACCTTTTCACTATATAATTTTCACTATATTTTTTGTGGTGTTTCTTTCTTTCTGTTTCTTTTTACGCAGAATGAGTTTCTACTGAAAGCAACTAAAACAATTGCATTGTTAAATACTGGACTAACTAGGGCCATAGTGTCAGATGAGATGATGCCCCAGAGGAAATAGCGGAGCATCCTAAATATTCTCAGTTCTAAAAGTAATGTGCAAATACAAAAGTTGGGTTATTAATATAAGTGATATTAATATGACTGCTTTTATAAACAGACATTGTGAAGGGAACTAATACATTTAAAAGTTTGTATTATTTATTCAGCACTGGTTTGTGCCTTGGATATAAAAGTCAGACTTTTATTTTTTCTTGATCTTCCCAAGTCTTTGTGGTCTGTTGTGTCGCAAAGTCATACTTTTTTTTTTTTTGTATACTGAATAAGATTTGCAGAGGATGTTTTGAAGGTGATGTTTGCCTGAGCCTTTTATGTTTTGCAGTTCTAAAATTATGCATACCATAGGATATCTGAATAAGACAGGAACTCTGAATGTCAGAGTGCACATAATATTGCAGACATCAGTCACTTCGGCAGAGGAACATAGTCAACACAAAGCCCAGCTCCTTGTTTGTCAAGACAACAATATGATTAAAGGTTTCTGCAGTTACTGCTTTTTCCCACACTATAAGTCATTTCTGTAGAGACCTTGGAGGTTTGTTTTAAGGAGAATATTATTGGGGTTTTACATTCTTTACAGACATTGACTTCCAAGTTGTGGCAACAACTTGTGAGACAGGTTAGCCGTGATGCAAATTCCTGTGATATGACAGTCACAAGAAAAGACTAAGATCTGAAGAGTCAAGGATGTGGTAGTGGCCTTCTCGTGTGGCAAATTACTAGATTCACTAGATTATGCTGATTTTCCTTCTTGTTTCTGTTTTTTTACAAATTAATCCAATAGAAAACAGACTAACAGCTGCAAAAATATCAGATCAAAAATGTAATTCAAGCACTAAAAGTAAGAGGAAAACGGTCCCAAGGGCAATAAAGTTTAAAATTGCTTTAAAAATGTTAAATACGTTAAAGTTGTGACAGCTAACATTTTTTTACATAATGGAAATTCTGCCATATAAATAACTTAAAAAAATTATTGTAATTGGGTCGTAACAACTCTAAAGAACAGCTTCAAAATCTGATCAACCTGTAAACTGAAGGCTTACATAAAATGTTCAAATTGCATATTTTTATTTTCAAAAACTTAATTGATTTTATGACTCAGTGGATAGAGATCCCAATTCATAAATAACTCATGTTACATGGCTTAACTTTGCTAATAACATTTGAATCTCTTATCTGAAAATAGACATTTCTGTGGTTTCAGAGCTACCTTGTCTCTGTTCAGTGTTAGATGATAATAACCTCTAATAACTGTTGATGATAGTGTGTGACATGCACCTTTTAGTACTAAATATGACATGCACCTTTTAGTATCCGGTCAGGAGTGGTGTTCCCCAGGGGTCGGTGCTGGGGTCTGTCCTCTTCAATATCTTTATTGATGACCTGGATGAGGGCATTGAGTGCACCCTCAGTAAGTTCGCAGATGACACCAAATTGGCTGGGAGTGTGGATCTGCCTGAGGGTAACGAGGCCCTACAGAGGGATCTGGACAGGCTGGAGAGCTGGGCTGAAGCCAATGGAATGAGGTTCAACAAGACCAAATGCCGGGTCCTGCACTTCGGCTACAACAACCCCGGTCGACGCTACAGGCTTGGGGCGGAGTGGCTGGAAGACTGCGTAGAGGAAATGGACCTGGGGGTATTGATTGATGCTCGGCTGAACATGAGCCGACAGTGTGCCCGGGTGGCCAAGAAGGCCAACGGCATCCTGGCTTGCATCAAAAACAGTGTTACTAGCAGGAACAGGGAGGTAATTGTCCCCCTGTACTCGGCACTGGTGAGGCCGCACCTCGAGTACTGTGTTCAGTTTTGGGCCCCTCACTGCAAGAAAGACATTGAGGCCCTGGAACGTGTTCAGAGGAGGGCTACGAAGCTGGTGAGGGGTCTGGAGCACAGGCCTTATGAGGAGCGGCTGAGGGAGCTGGGATTGTTCAGCCTGGAGAAGAGGAGGCTCAGGGGAGACCTTATTGCTCTCTATAACTTCCTGAAGGGAGGTTGTAGTGAGCTAGGGGTCGGCCTTTTCTCTCGTGTAGACAGTGATAGAACTAGAGGCAATGGTTTCAAATTGCGCCAGGGGAGATTCAGGCTGGACATTAGGAAATATTACTTCTCGGGAAGGGTAGTCAGGCACTGGAATGCACTGCCCAGGGAGGTGGTGGAGTCACCGACCATGGGGGTGTTCAAGAAATGTCTGGATGTTGTGTTGAGGGATATGATTTAGTTGGGAAGTATTGGATATGGTTGGACTAGATGATCTTCTAGGTCTTTTCCAACCTTATAATTCTGTGATTCTGTGAAGTGTTAACTTCCTTCCAGTTCATAATACAGTTGTGGTCAGTTCTTCCATTAAGGAGGTGTCAGCAGTTCTTGCTCAACTACAAGTTTTAAATCTGTGAGTAATTTGATAACCAATAAAATTACATACAACACGTTTTTTTTAACAGAGAAGAAAACTTCCCTCAGTAGTTTCAGTTAATATGTTTATGAATTAGTTAATCATAATTTCTGTGCGGTCCCTATAAAGGCAATTAGCATGTTACACAGATGATTTATTGATAGAATAGTAAACTCGGTTTTATCTGCATGTTACAAAGATGGTAAAATAACTGAGTATCCAGCACTTCTCATGAACACTTACAAGTTTGAAGACCCATACCACAGCATGAGAGAAAAAAGAAAACAGATTTTTGTCTAAATACTGCTGGACTTTAGTACTTTCTTCTGAAAACCTGTCTGGCTCCTCTGATTTCAAATTGTTAGTAAGGAATGAGTCAAACATGAAAGACATTAGATTAAGCTGAAATAAATCACTCTTACTTTGAAAATTAAATAGAATATCTCCAGAAGTGTTTACATCATGTTTGCTCAGATTTGTCCTCTATTTAAAATCATAAGCAGATGAAGAAGCTGTCATTACTAAGAAGTGTGTATTTACAATATAACATGTACTCTGGTATCTGCATATACATTCTTAACCCATGGCAGAGGCTTTATAGACAAACATTCGTGAAGGGGTGTGTAGCTAAAGTGACAAGTCACCTGCAACTTTAAAATTACCAACATTGTGCTGAAAGCAAATGTTAGTGTCAGTGTATATTGAGAAAAAAAATCAAAATGTTTATAAATGGTGCTAATTATGAGAGAAGAATTACTTTTTCTGAAATGTTTTTTATGCCTTTGTCTCCAAAAGGCAAATTTATTTATTAATTTTTAAAGCATTATTTTTTCCATGAGGAAAAAGAAAGTAAGTGTGATATAATTACGTTTTTATTAAGAGGGATGTAGGAGGTGTGTGTTATTACATTCTTTTAAGCAAACCAGCAAAATATGAATCAGATGTAACCACCAACTGTTTGAAAAATTGCTTTCAGTTAACAAGGAATCATTATTAACAATTTCAACTGGGGGTCCTGCAGGATTCTGTTTTGGCCATGTTGGCTTTCAGTGTTTAAAAAAAAAAAAAGATATTTGACTGATGGAAGAAACCAATAGGTTTAAAAATCTGTGGCTCACAGTAAGTTGGGCAAGATTGTAAGTGCCAAGGAGGATAGGATTAGAATTTACAAAGATCTTGGCAAGTTAGAGACCTTATTCAAAATCAGTATTATGCAACAAAAGTGCAAGGATATCAACACAAAATATACAGAAACAAATGCAAAGCTGGCTAGAATGCAGAAACAAAAATTTAACACAGCCTAGTACTATAGGTTCCAATACAGCACAGAGAAATTCTTTAATAGATCCCACATTACTGTTTCTTGAACCATCCAAATTTGAGGACCTGTTTAAGCATACCATAGCATCCCCCCCTGCATGCCCTATACACCTGACAAAACTAATTTATCTAACACAAACACTGTGGAAAAATTGCTAGAACTTGGCAACACTGCAAGCATTGAATGGATAATCTGTTAATAGGATGTCTTGTATAATCTCAAAAAAAGATTACAGATACATACATACTTCCATCAAAGCATGCAGATTATCATTACAGCATTTAATCTTCTTCTTTTATATGTTAATTACTGTTAGCATAAAACTAAAATAAATTTTATATTGTGTTTATGCATCATTTTTCTATGCATCCTTCTTTTCTATTATTCAAACAGACATGTTTTTACTTTGTGTATTTTCTAATATTTATTTGCCAGATTTAAAATTTTGAACATTAATCTTCATTAATGTACTGGGAAGAGAAAAATGCCCATAGACAAAAAATTGAAAACTAATTTGCTGCAGGGAAATCAATTTTAGATTGTTCTTTTAAATCTAATGGGTAACCTCAAGCCTTATTAATGAAATAAGCATGGTTATAGTATTGATGAATTTAGCAAAGCTTAGGAATTATAAAGAAATGCATCCAGTTCCATGAAATTAATGTTAACTCAATGATGAATTATTTGTATTTGATGCTCATAAAGGAGATTTGCTATACTAATCTGTTATCTTCCTCTGCTTTTATAGAAGAAATTCCATTTTCACATCCCCAGATTTACAAACATCCACCCCCAGTCAGATTCTCTGTTGTTTTTACCCCATTGCACTTTTATCAGATGTCACAGAGCATTCTGATCCCTTTCAAGCAAAAAAAATGTATGTCTTCTATCATTATTTTAATTGTTCTTATTTCCCACTGTTAGAACCAAGATCTTAGAATGCGGTCTGATATTTTTTTAATATCTTCTGCACAGTAATCTGTTTTCTAAAGGAGCTATCTATGTTCAAATAAACTTCTCAAGTAATAATTTGAACAGCTCTGGTGTGCAGTCTGAACCTCTTCTATCCAGATATCCCTGGTGTTTATTGGTCACCATGGAAATTCACAAATTCTCAGTTCCAGGAGAGAGCTTAAAATTAATTTCTCCTCAGAACACTGCTGAGGGGAAGGAAGTGTAAGACTGAACATGCTTGAAAGTTAGGCTTTTATTTGTGTGATTTTTTGACATAAAGTGCTTTCCTTTCAAAGTGTACTATTCAAGGTTTAAGACAAATTATTTTCCTCTAACATGTATGTATTTTAATTAGTTGAAATATTGAACTATCATTTACTCATTTTGTTGTATATCTAATGTCTAACAACTTATCAGTGGTGACAGAAAGCTTTTGTTTTGTGTTTCTCAGATCTCAGGATAGAGAATTTTTAATCGAGTTCCAGAATTGCAAGCTCAGGGTGAGTAATTATTTTTGTTATTTCTTTGGTCTGAATTTGGATGATTCTGTGAATAACTGTATTCTAGCATATGTCTGTGTTTCCTGGAGCATGAAAAACAAATCCTACCCAGCCTCTGAAAATATCAGTTAGTAATACCAGCCATTAATGTCTTTTTGTTTCAAGAGATTGTGAGGGGAAAGGGGTTTTTTTCCTTATTGTGTAACCAGAAATTGAATTTGTTAATGTTTATTTGTTTGTTTGCTTATTTGAGCATATTTTGACTGAAGAGGCTATGACGTAATTATAATTCAATGCTGCATGTGTAACTTGACTCTGTTGCATTTTGGGACTAATGTTAACATAGTCTCCAAACACAGGAACTGACATAATTCCAAAGTGAGAGAGATAACATGAACCAAAGAGGCAATGGTCTATGAAAATGACAGAGGTTCTCCAGACATGAACTTCATTTTTATACATTGAATCCTTGTGAGATACCATCTTTTAGGAATGAATAGGGGTCAAAGAGGATTAGACAGCAAAACTACCATGTTACGGGTTTTATCAAAATGGTTTCCTACATGCAGAAGTTTAACGTAACAAATTTGGGGAGCGGGATACAAGACAGATAGCTCTTAGAATGAAAATTAAAGTTACCGGAAACTTGTGGCTGCTGTAGTTCAGTTTTTTTTTATTTTTCATTTGCTAAGCTTTTTTTGGGAAAACTTCTGTTTAATGTGAAGTCATTTGAACAAAGCATGTTGATATTTAGCATATTGCTAAAATAATTAAAGAAGTAATGTACTAAAGCTATCAAGACAAGCAAGCTTAAACAGGTTACCAAAGTATTTTCCTGAATTTTAAGCTTGTTTCATAATATTAAATGTAATAAAATCAAGCACTTGTTTTATAGTAAGGGACAATATGATTAGCACGCAATTGAGATCAAACTCACGAGGAAACCTCATTTGTATAACACAAATAGCTGTCATAATCTGCATACATGGTCAGCAAACAATACTCCTAGGCAGTTCTTCTAAACCAAAGAGAACAGATCTGACAGCTTTGTTTTGTGATTCCATTCACTGAGTGAAGGTAGCAGTTCAAAAAGTGTTATGGTGGAAATGATGATACATTTTACCATGTCACTTTTTTTGTAATGACTTTTGAGCCTTAAAGCGTATTTCTGTTTCAGAAGATTCTTGTGAAAGCCTGAAATTTAGAATTTTGTAGTTATCAATGTAAAAGACTGATATAAAATATTTTTTTCTTAATATTTGGACAGATCTGGTGGGCTTTGTTTCTGACTTGTTTCTTATGGTTTTCCGTGAGATTCTTTCTTGCTCTTTTGCTCATAGTCCTTCAGGAGTGGACTTGATTACTGCTATCCCACATGCTGCACAACACAGTTGTAGAGTCTTTCCTGAAGTAGGTGATTTAGAGGTGTCTATTGTAAGTCTATAATATTATTTTAAATTCCAAATCCTTCAAATCACGTTTTTGTTTTTTGTTTGGGTTTTTTTCTAGTTATTGTAGTGCATACAAGAACACAGGGCTTATTCAAATTCCTCTAAAGGTCCTATAATCATAGAAATTCTGTCGTAGTAAGCAACCTAATATTGTCAAAATTCTTAACTGCATAGGTATCTCCCTTACTAAGTTTGTTAGTATATGGTGGTTGAGGAAATGCAAAAAGTGTTTTGTAATGATACATTGAAGTGACTGTTGTAGAATTCTCATTATAGTACTGGTATATTGCTTAATATAAAATCCTTAGTAATCACTTTTTTTCTCATGTTTTGAACAACTGATGCTATATAAAATGCACACAAGCTTATGTGCATATGTGTGTGTATCATGTACAACAAAGCTTTTTATGCAAATTTCAAGCTTGATAAGTATTATAATGCAGAAAAAGCCAATACAGCACAATTATCTTTTAATACTTTCACTAATAGATTCAGCAGTGGGTGGAATGGTACAGCTAGATATTTGGAGGATTTGGACCTCCATAGTTGGAGGTCATGCCACAGTAAAAGTAAAAGGGTGTACGCAAATTAGGAGTGAGATCTGGGGTCCTTAAGTTTTTATTTTTAACTTTAGTGACATTCACAAAAAAAAAAATTACTCTTGCTGAAACATGTTCTGTCCTGAAAGATTAAAATGTATCGCCTAAAATAATTATTTATTTGAAACACAGTACATTTACTGAATTAATTTTTTATTGAGGAATAACACCAATGAAAAGTTAAACAACTTCCATAAAGTGTGAAATGTAAAAAAAAAAAAAAAAAAAAAAAAAAAAAAAAAAAAAAATAAAAAAAAAAAAAAAAAAAAAAAAAAAAAAAAAAGCTTTTATACTGAAGATAGCTTTAATTTTTAAGGAAATGTACTTTGAAAATATTGATTAAAAAGACCTAACATGGCCACAGACTAGGGCAAATTATCATTAGAATGATGCTATACAATCTTGATGATATTCTGTCTTTTGTACCCTGAGAATCTCATTATATCTCTTCAGAGTATGATTATTTCTGAAGTTAAAATCAACTTTAAAAGAAAAGGCAGCTTGAATATTATTTTCAGGTGGATGGAGCTAAAAATACAGTAGGAGTGAATCTCTTCTCACATAAACTGGAGAGCCTCATTACAATCCTCAGAGTTTTGCAGGGTGCTTGTATTCTGTTCTTTACAAGGATCTTTGATAGTTTTCAGCCAGAAATAATTGCACCTTGAAAATTAGAAGCCAAGAGACAGGGCTTGTGGAACAAGAGACAGGGCTATCATGTAGAGTTGCAAATTCTAGAAGATAAGGATTTGTTAGAAACTAAATTAAGTCAATCAAGGGAGAAATGATGGTATAATACTGCTAAATAGACATTAACTTTTGAATCAGTTTCTCCAGTTGCATTATTTAAACTGTTCAGTGAATGACAGACATGCCTCTCCTGACACACTGGAAGTCACTACTAATGGACACACTAGTGGCTACCATTGTCAATGGATTATTAGCAATTGCTCTTAGACTAATTTTCTGACATATCTTTGAACTTTGACAATTCACAGCCACACGTCTAAACACAATTATGGTTGGCTTCTGACAGGCTATAGGAAAGGGGTAAAAATAGCTTGAAGCTATTACCTTATATTCAAAGGCCTTGTCAGTATCCTCTTACGTAAGCCTAGAGTTACTCCCATTTACAAAGCATGTGGAATTGGAAATGTAAATTATAATTTAAATGTAAAATTGTTTCTTTCACCCAGTCTCCAATGTTATTACTGAATGTCAGAAACAGAGATGATTTAAAATATAACATAGCAAAAATTTTTTCATCTATGTTAACTCTCTGAAGGAAGGAATTTTTCCCCAAGACCAAAAGATGTTGCACTACCATTTTGTAATGCTGCAAGAGAAAATTAACGACTCATATAACCTCACTGAAGTCATTGATTAAATTCCATCAGGGACAAATTTGAGAACTTTTCATTAAAAGTAACGCTTTCCTCTCCTTTGTTTAAAAAAAAAAAAAAAGTAATGAATTATTTGTCAGTTTTTGCCAAACTGAGAATTATTCTTCTGGAATCTTTCCCAAAACCTAGTGAAAATCCTACTAATCATGTCAGTGGCCTGTAATTGAAGACCTTTTTCATACATGTCTAGTGAAGTCCTTCTCAGTCAGATCCACATACTATTCTTTCTTAGATATGTAGGTATTTATATCTATATCATTCATATGAATTACTTTCACTGGTCTTGTAAAGAACATAAAATAAATGACTGAATCATTATCTTATGCAGCTCCTCTGCAAAAAATGGAGGGGAAGAAGGAATTTGCCTAATAAAATTCTAAAGAAATTTGTAAGTGCCATATGCAACACCAGATTTACTGCTTAAGACATTAGAAACCACAATTGAATCACTCTTTGTTGTCTCTCCTGTTTTCTCATTATTTTATGTTCAGCATGAAAGCAGAGAAAATAATGACATTACTCACTGCAGAAGTGAAAGTGCTGTTAAAGCACAAATTTACCAGAGATTTGATCACTCAAAATTCACATTGAAAGTACAGAAGATGAAATAGACTGGACTGTTGTTAGGTTACTGAACACATCCTTCAAAGGATGATATCCTGCCTTTTCATCTCCATCCAGCTTCTGCTCCTGAAGGGAACAAATTTTGCCATAGAATATTCAGATTGAAAAGTATCACCTGGGTTGGCAACATGTGTGGATCTGTAAATTCAGCTCAGATTAACATTAGTTTGCTGAAATAGCATAAGAAGTAAGCTATATTTATAGATAAGGTTTTGTTGCCTTCCAAAAGTTATTTTAGGAGCTGTAATGTAAAAATATGTCACCAGCATGGGTTTTTTCTCGATACTTCATAGTTCTGGTTCAATATATGAGGATAAAACTCCCATTGTCTTTCAGGAAAATGTTGTGTTCTTTTGTGTGTGTGTACGTGTGTGTTCTGTGGAGTTTTCCTGAATCTTGGTGTTCATTAAGAAACTGTATTAAAATAGAAACAGAAAAATTGCAAATTGAAACCCAATATTTTTTCAAGTCCACCTGGGACTGTGAGTCCCATAAATACATGATTTTCTGTGTAGAGGTGGGAAAAAAGATTTAGGTCCTAATTTTCAAAGAAGATGTAGGTAATATATTCACCTACATTCACTTGGGCAGTGAGTCCATTAAAATCTGATCTCAGCTGAGCACTTCAGAATTTTAAAGAGAAAATCACTTACGTATTGTGCAAATAAATATGCAACTAAAGGCAATGTTAGTCTTCAATAAAAATCAGTTAAAGTATTTTACACCAGAACAACTAAAAATAATTATTTATTTTAATAAACACATTGGAGAATACAACATAAACTTTGGGAATCTGAGTGAAGTCAAAGATCCAGCTGGCTCAGTGTGATTTTTCCAGTGGTGTCTGTATAGGTTTAGGTACTTTTTCTCCTGAAATAGCCTCCAGCTTTCATCAGTCAGGTGGTTGTTTCTACTCAGCTCACTTAAACAGAAAAGTGGGAAAGGATAATGAAGACACCTCAAACCATTTGAAATTTTTATAATTTTAAACTGCATTACTAAATAGGCTGAGTAAAGTTTATCATGTTTTGCTGTATGTCAAATTCAACAAACCTGTTCGAGAATGTTACAGTACTTAATCAAATTCCTTAGAAATTTCATTCTCATTTAAAAATCAAACTGAACTATAGAGGAAGAAAAAATGCATGTCATGTGCTAGAACACATATTTCTGTGTATGTGTGTGTGAAATGGAAATCATATGATCTTAGCAATTTCTTCAAGTATAATCTCTTCCTGCCATCTCCTCCTAGCTCAGTTACGTTTGTGTATTGATAAATTACGTAAGTCTCTGTTTGCAGCACATCTGAATGTGCAGTCTGAAGGAGTGTAGACAAATTCTAGGATAGAATTTTTCTTTTGTCTTTTTTTCCACCCTGCCATATCAAGAGTAAATAATTTGTGTACTATGACTTGTCCTTTCTACTGCTGATAACCCTGTCAGTCTTCATGAAAGTTTGCACCTGAACTGAAGCTTATTTATTTGGACTGTGGGCATACTGGTAGATCAAGATTAGGCTTTTTTTGGATCATCTTATTGATAATGAGGAATTAGGGTGAAAAAAAACAAGAAACCTGCATTGAGAAAAAAACTTTGAAGCATATTTATGTCTGAAAAAGTCTTTCAACAGTAAGTAGATAATTCTAGAGGTAGTAAAATAGATGAGATTTTATTGTGTATCTGAGCAGAATTTAGCACCAAATATGTCAGTTTTACATGACAGATTATTAATAAAATGCCACTCTCATCAGTAGATACCAATCAGCAGTGGCTGCATTTTCTGAATTTGAGACTGGAATTTTATTATGTATCCTTTCTCTCTGATGCACTTCCTTCCTTTCAGTACAAACCATTCTCTTGTCTACATGAAAAATACACGGCTGTTGTGCCATACAGTTGATGGCATTCACCTTATAAAACTAACATATTTCTGAATACCAGCAGAACAGAAGTACACAAACCAGCTGTACTCAGGTTGTAGTGCAGAAAATGGGAATTGTAGTAGATAAGGCTATTTTTGTACCTGTAAATATGTGAAAGGTCATGGGAAAAAATTCCAGTGGATAGCAGAAATCTGACTTCTCTAGAGACACACAAGCAGATAATAAGAAAGTTTTTGTTTCATACTTTAATTCTTTTTTCTTGCTTCCAAAACCACTGATCACCTTTGCAGATCAGTCCTAGTAATAAAAAAAAGTAGAAAAGACCTCTTGATATTTGTATTAATCTTAGAGATCGGTGATATTCACCAAGGACAAATTGTGCCTCACAAACTTGGTGGCTTTTATGATGGAGTTACAGCATCAGTGGAC
Organism: Syrrhaptes paradoxus; assembly: GCA_013400615.1. Taxonomy (NCBI): domain Eukaryota; kingdom Metazoa; phylum Chordata; class Aves; order Pterocliformes; family Pteroclidae; genus Syrrhaptes; species Syrrhaptes paradoxus. The sequence goes on from VZTO01010206.1 coordinate 37,153, forward strand.
AAAGGAAAAGCAACTGATGTCATCTACCTGGACTTGTGCAAAGCATTTGACACTGTCCCGCACGACATCCTGGTGGCCAAATTGGAAAAAATATGGATTTGATGGATGGACCACCTGCTGGATAAGGAATTGGCTGGATGGTCACACTCAGAGAGTTGTGGTCAACAGCTCCAATGTCCAAAAGGAAACTGGTGACGAGTGGCATTCATCAGGGATCAGTACTGGGACCCGTGCTATTTAATGCCTTTGTCTGGAGAGAAGGGGTGCCATCTAGAGGGACCTGGACAGGCATGAAATGTGGGCCCATGCCAGCTTCATGAAGCTCAACAAAGCCAAATGCAAGGTCCTGCACATGGGTTGAGGCATCCCAAGCACAAATACAGGCTGGGTGGAGAATGGCTTGAGTGCAGCCCTGAGAAGAAGGATTTGGGTGTGTCGGCAGATGAAAAACTGAACATGGGCCAGCAGTGTGCGTTTGCAGCCCGAGAGGCCAACTAGATCCTGGGCTGTATCAAGAGGATCATGGCCAGCAGCTCCTAGATATTAGGAAGAAATTCTTTACTGTGAGGGTGGTGAGGTACTGGAAGAGGTTGCCCAGAGAAGCTGTGGATGACCCATCCCTGGAGATGTTCAAGGCCAGGCTGAATGAGGCTTTGAGCAACCTGGTCTAGTGGAGGGTGTCCCTGCCCATGGCATGGGGCTTGGAACTAGATGATTTCTAAGGTCCTTTCCAGCCCTAACCATTTTATGATTCTATGATTCTATGATATAACCTGTATAATGAAATATTAGATAATCCCTTTGTGCAAAATAGTTCTTAACGAAGTAAAGAGTGAAACTAGTGCATGACTTAGTTTGTTATATCTTAGTGCACTTTTGGGAGATTTTCTTAAGTTGGATGTAACTCTTTTCACATCTCAAAATATTTTGGGTTAGATAGTATGATAAATATGCAGTGACTGACATATTCAAGAGAAACTTCTGTGAGGGACTTAGGAGAAAGTTGGCAAAAGCTTCCTCCTAAAAGAAACCTAGTCTATAAATTCTCATTGTTAATGAATTTATCTTAAGCTAAGAAAAAACCATAGAGTCAAATGAACATATCCTTTGTGTTCTTTTTTCCTTTTCTCAATTTCAGGCTCAAGAACATTTTAGTGATATGGTAGGGCTGTAAGAGCAAGACTAGAACATTCTCAGAGTGTCTTTTTCAATTCCCTTACTTCTCCACAAAAAATAGGTTTCTTTTTATTTTTAAGGTATCAGTTCATGTCAACTTTGATGCCATGTAAGGAGATGTGCTGTAGTAACTTCTTCCATCTACACGTCTTTTTAAAAAGTATGAAGATCTAGGACAGCAGTAATCTGGGAATGTCTGTTGACATTCTTATCTTTGGTAGGAGTTGGGTGGAAGCAGATATTCCTTAGAGAGAGTGATATTCGTACTGTTGCTTTTTAAAATAAGTTTAGGAGAGACTAGGGGAAGCTCCAAAGCAGTGTAAGGTTCTCACATCACTGAGTCCGTCATAGCATCTGCTAACTGGAGGATGCTTCTGGGATGCATTTGGGACTACAGCAGTATTTCCATCCGATACCTTGGCTTCACCTGTCTACCTAACCTGGAGTAATTGGCAGAACTGTGACATTTTCCCTCTCCCAATGGATTCAGTACTCTGCTGGGCACAGCATGTGCTTGTAATTTCAGACCTCAAATGTTACTAGAGTCCAAGGTGTATAGCACTCTTTCACTCACAAAACTGAAAGCTACAGTGATGTGCACCATCTACAGTAACCTGTGGAAACACCTGTAGAATTTGATGACTCAGTTCAATAAGTTGGATTTGGTAGTGAGATACAATTCTTTGTTAAAAGTCTGACAGATGCCATGGGCAGGGACACCTTCCACTAGACCAGGTTGCTCAAAGCCTCATCCAGCCTGGACTTGAACACCTCCAGGGATGGGGCATCCACAACTTCTCTGGGCAATCTTTCCCATGTCTCACCACCCTTATCACAAAAAAAATTCTTCCTTACATCTAATCCCGTTCACTATTTAATCTTCTAAATTCTTTAGAAAATATTTTTGAATCTTCCTTCCCCATCCACCAAAACCATGAAACTGAATCTACATCAGAGTGCAGGCCTGCCACAAAGTCTTTTTCTTAACAAGTTCTTTCACCTCCAGCAGGATGAGTATCAGTCCAGGTTTGCCTCTTTTTATTAGATTCAATTATACATAAAGTTTGTTTTCCCAGCTATTTCTGAACCCATTAGTGTTGGAGAAACTAAGAAAATGTAAATGGAGATTGTGACAAATGTAGTATGTGGTATTTCTCTAGAACAGATGTCTCCACCATCATAAGACAGAAGTTCACCCTCCTCCACCTTCTAAGCATATGTATTTCCAATAGTGTCTGTTACAGCAACTTTAATTTCTCCTCCTTTGGAGCAGGTGAAGCAGTATTCCATTTGCTAATCCTCTCAAAACAAAAGCAAAACCCAAGAAATGCATTGTGTAAAAATTCTTTGTGTAAAAATATATCAAACCTTGATGATATTATGTCATGCCATCACCATGTTCCTTTCCAGCCCAAGCAGTCTACTCACTCGTTGAGGAAATAGAACAGACACTGATAATGAATAACTTTGAGTTGTGTTCTTGCTTCAGTGGCTCAGTCTGTTATGATCGATTATGGTTACTCTCAGGCAGCTCTCTTTCCTTATGAAAGGATTGACACGTTGGTGCTGTAGTTATCTGCCTCAAGAAGTACCTTGCTAGCTGAAGTAGATATCACTCCCTGACTTTATTTCAGCCTAGCAAGCCAATCTGAACAGAAAATAAATGGACAAAATACAATATATGGATGCAGGAGTGTCACTTCAGCTTTATAGGACAATGCTAGTTCCTTTATTTAGTGCAGATTTGGGAGGCAATTCACTGGTGAGGCAACACAATAATCTAAGTCTTATTAAGTACAGCTCTTGAGCTTTAGTATCTGATTCTGTCATAACCAAAGTGCTACAAGGCTCCAGTTATTGATCAGGGAAGAATGATAGCACAGGATTTGGCATGATGCCTTGTGAACAAAACGTGTTGAGTACAATTGACCATGCACAGGGTGAAAGACAATAAAACAACCCCTTGAGCTCAGTAACAGCTGCCACATGGCTTTCTCCTTGTTACAGACCATGAGGAGTATGCTGAGATGTGTGAACCACCACAGAATGTCATGCCCCCATCAAAATACACATATTTCTTTATGAAGAGATATGGTAATTTTTACCATCCACTGTCCAAGGAACTGTGTTAATCCTTTATCATACCTCTACCTTTTTTCAGTTCTTTAAGCATTTGTGGCAGAACTGTAATAAATGCAGCAGCATGTTTCTTTCTCTCTCTCCTGTTTACGTGTGTAAAAGGTCTCTCTCCTTCTTAAAAGTACTGGTGTGACTAGAAAGGAAAGTTGTTGTGGGAAAATGAACCAAACAGCAGCACTTAATCATGAATGGGAAATCAGTGTTCAGTCAGTTCTTGGCTATACCTGTAGCTCTGAAGCACTACTGGATACAGTAAATGTTAGATAATTTTTGTACATATAAATTTTAAATTTGGGTACAAGGTAGTTCTGTGGAGGAAAGGAGGAAGACTCTGATTTAACAGATTCTTCTATTTATATTTTCTGACTTTCGTGTGCTTTGGTAGTTTTTTGCTTATAAGTTGAATATCTGTCAAGAACTGTTGTATGACTTAGAACATCAGACTTCATGCAGAGAAAAAGAAGGTGCTGAGCCATAATGATTAGAAAACATTTGAGATAAACTAAAGAGTTCTGCTTCTTTTCTAAACACAGAAGGCTTACAAAATTTGGTATGTTTCTGACTAAATTGCGTTGAGCATAGTATTGCCATGAATTAGCAGGCTAGTTCTTCACCTGCATAGCCCCCTCAGTAATCCCAGGTCATTCATTAATCTGTTGTTTTCTAGATATACAGTCCTGAACGATAAACACTTCTCAGGTAGAGTTCTAAGAGTTCTAATTCCCTGTATTTGTGTTTTATTTATTTTAAATATGGACTAAGATAAATTGATTTTAAAAAGAACTATACGCCTCAGTTTTTCATGTATTTCAAGTCCTGTGCATGAGTGCCTTGCTGAGTCGTGGTGTTACATGGGTACTACAGTACACCTAGCTGGTTCAAAGGGGCTTCATTAAAGAGAAAACCCACCATGCATTTAGGTAATATTATTCTTATAACAGTGTTCTTTCATCTTATCTCCTGCCTTGTGTTTTTGAGTGGCTTTTCTCTTGCTGTCTATCTAGTGCTGTTGGATGTTAGTGATAGTTAATGAATAATTTATTTTTAGCAGCCATTTTTTTCAGATTGATTCTCTGTTTTCTCATAGATGGTATCTGGCAGATACATAGTGGTGATAATTATTAAGCAAAACTGGGTAGACTCAGAATTTTAACCATTTAAATTGCTTCTTTGACCACTGATCAAGATACATTTGCTTTCCAAGACAGATTTTGTTTCTAGATTCTTTACAGAACAACCTGGAACAGGATGGTATTGGGAAGAAGGGCTTCAAAAAGGGCCATTTCATAGAATAAATAAGTGGCTAGTCAGAAGTCTGTCACTTAATTAAGTTGCTTCATCTGGAGAGCTCACAGTTCTTGTCAAAGTTGGTAGGAATCAGCAGCTATGCAGCTCAGCTCAACCTTGGTTTGCTAACATATGCCAGCAGCTCACCGTATTTTATTCCATTTAACGTAAAAAACTTTGATATTCTAATTATTATTCAAGAAACTAGGAGGCAGAGATCTTAAAATAGGGTTATAACAAATGTTTAGGCCAAAATTTAATTTGGTCTTCAGGGCTTTTAGAATCACACAGATANAGGAAATAGAACAGACACTGATAATGAATAACTTTGAGTTGTGTTCTTGCTTCAGTGGCTCAGTCTGTTATGATCGATTATGGTTACTCTCAGGCAGCTCTCTTTCCTTATGAAAGGATTGACACGTTGGTGCTGTAGTTATCTGCCTCAAGAAGTACCTTGCTAGCTGAAGTAGATATCACTCCCTGACTTTATTTCAGCCTAGCAAGCCAATCTGAACAGAAAATAAATGGACAAAATACAATATATGGATGCAGGAGTGTCACTTCAGCTTTATAGGACAATGCTAGTTCCTTTATTTAGTGCAGATTTGGGAGGCAATTCACTGGTGAGGCAACACAATAATCTAAGTCTTATTAAGTACAGCTCTTGAGCTTTAGTATCTGATTCTGTCATAACCAAAGTGCTACAAGGCTCCAGTTATTGATCAGGGAAGAATGATAGCACAGGATTTGGCATGATGCCTTGTGAACAAAACGTGTTGAGTACAATTGACCATGCACAGGGTGAAAGACAATAAAACAACCCCTTGAGCTCAGTAACAGCTGCCACATGGCTTTCTCCTTGTTACAGACCATGAGGAGTATGCTGAGATGTGTGAACCACCACAGAATGTCATGCCCCCATCAAAATACACATATTTCTTTATGAAGAGATATGGTAATCTTTACCATCCACTGTCCAAGGAACTGTGTTAATCCTTTATCATACCTCTACCTTTTTTCAGTTCTTTAAGCATTTGTGGCAGAACTGTAATAAATGCAGCAGCATGTTTCTTTCTCTCTCTCCTGTTTACGTGTGTAAAAGGTCTCTCTCCTTCTTAAAAGTACTGGTGTGACTAGAAAGGAAAGTTGTTGTGGGAAAATGAACCAAACAGCAGCACTTAATCATGAATGGGAAATCAGTGTTCAGTCAGTTCTTGGCTATACCTGTAGCTCTGAAGCACTACTGGATACAGTAAATGTTAGATAATTTTTGTACATATAAATTTTAAATTTGGGTACAAGGTAGTTCTGTGGAGGAAAGGAGGAAGACTCTGATTTAACAGATTCTTCTATTTATATTTTCTGACTTTCGTGTGCTTTGGTAGTTTTTTGCTTATAAGTTGAATATCTGTCAAGAACTGTTGTATGACTTAGAACATCAGACTTCATGCAGAGAAAAAGAAGGTGCTGAGCCATAATGATTAGAAAACATTTGAGATAAACTAAAGAGTTCTGCTTCTTTTCTAAACACAGAAGGCTTACAAAATTTGGTATGTTTCTGACTAAATTGCGTTGAGCATAGTATTGCCATGAATTAGCAGGCTAGTTCTTCACCTGCATAGCCCCCTCAGTAATCCCAGGTCATTCATTAATCTGTTGTTTTCTAGATATACAGTCCTGAACGATAAACACTTCTCAGGTAGAGTTCTAAGAGTTCTAATTCCCTGTATTTGTGTTTTATTTATTTTAAATATGGACTAAGATAAATTGATTTTAAAAAGAACTATACGCCTCAGTTTTTCATGTATTTCAAGTCCTGTGCATGAGTGCCTTGCTGAGTCGTGGTGTTACATGGGTACTACAGTACACCTAGCTGGTTCAAAGGGGCTTCATTAAAGAGAAAACCCACCATGCATTTAGGTAATATTATTCTTATAACAGTGTTCTTTCATCTTATCTCCTGCCTTGTGTTTTTGAGTGGCTTTTCTCTTGCTGTCTATCTAGTGCTGTTGGATGTTAGTGATAGTTAATGAATAATTTATTTTTAGCAGCCATTTTTTTCAGATTGATTCTCTGTTTTCTCATAGATGGTATCTGGCAGATACATAGTGGTGATAATTATTAAGCAAAACTGGGTAGACTCAGAATTTTAACCATTTAAATTGCTTCTTTGACCACTGATCAAGATACATTTGCTTTCCAAGACAGATTTTGTTTCTAGATTCTTTACAGAACAACCTGGAACAGGATGGTATTGGGAAGAAGGGCTTCAAAAAGGGCCATTTCATAGAATAAATAAGTGGCTAGTCAGGAGTCTGTCACTTAATTAAGTTGCTTCATCTGGAGAGCTCACAGTTCTTGTCAAAGTTGGTAGGAATCAGCAGCTATGCAGCTCAGCTCAACCTTGGTTTGCTAACATATGCCAGCAGCTCACCGTATTTTATTCCATTTAACGTAAAAAACTTTGATATTCTAATTATTATTCAAGAAACTAGGAGGCAGAGATCTTAAAATAGGGTTATAACAAATGTTTAGGCCAAAATTTAATTTGGTCTTCAGGGCTTTTAGAATCACACAGATATATCAAGGTTACAGCGTCCTAGTCCTTTGCACTGTCGCTACAATATTCAGTTATATAGTAAGAGTGAATTATTTACTTGCATCTTAATCTCATTCATCTGTTCTTGTTTATGATTTTCTTGCTCCTGTTTTTACGCTTGACCTAGTTTTCTTTGCACTTGCATCTACTGCAAGCACTTATAACAAAATCAGTTGGACACAAACCAGATATAAATTGTTTAAAGATTCCTATGGTACTCTTCTGCCCTATTCTGCTGGTAAAAATGACCAAAGAACATTCTAAGCTATCAGTGAATCTATTTTATTTCATTATTGATACTTCACTTGGTGAGTGCTGTTATTATCTCTGATATGTGCAGTCTTGAAGATTTAATGGCTTTTATATAAATGGATTGAAAAGTGTATCTTAAAGTAGTGAACATACACAAGTAGATTAAACAGATATTATTTATACAACTCTTTTAAAGAAAACCACTATTTTGTTTTTCTAGACATCCATGCTCTTGGAGTAAGGCTACAGGTTCATTTAGTGTCTTATTAAATCTTTATTCTCCTCAGTTAGGTGATTGCTAGTCTGGGTTGAAGATTTCTCCAAGTTTCCTACTGCAGAAGAAAAGATGGGTGGGTCTGGAACAGACAAGCTACTGCTTTGGAGTCCAGACCACTGTGATGGTTACAGAAGAGTGCCAAAACTGGCTGGAATCTGAGACTAACTCTCGCAGATAGATGAGAGCCCCACCACTGGCCTTTCCTTTTCAGAGCTGAAGCAAGGGCAAGACAAGAGAGAGATGCATAATTAAGACAAATGTGCTGAAACCCTGGCAACTGCTGCTACCATTGAGGGTGGTGCCATTGTAACTCCATAGCAGTTGAGTGAACAAGAGATGGCAGCAGCTTGAAAGACTCTGTGCCTGGAGAAGAGACAGGGAGGAACCCTGTGGTGCTTAGAAACTCTTGCCATGATTTGAAATCTAATAGAGACTGTGTGTGGCAGGGGTAGGGCATATCTAAGCTTGTGATTGATTTGTGAGATGCAAACAAAGTGAGACCTTCTGTAGACTCCTGATGTGAAGCAGGAAAACTCTCTCAAAGCTTGACAG
>VZTO01010206.1:47910-70369 GCA_013400615.1 Syrrhaptes paradoxus
AAAAATAAAAAATATTTCCCCGTATGGGTTGAGTTTTTTACCTTCTTTTAGAAATTTTTTTTTTTTTTTGTGAGACAGTTTTTAAAAATATGCAATAAGCGTGCATTTGAGATCTTGTTTTTAAAACACTATATTGCAATTGAATGCTATTGTGACAGCTCAAAAAGCCTTAGCTCTTTTCTAGGCCTCTTTTGTTTAGGTGCTTATCATTTCACTCATCGTATTTTCCTATTCCTGCTTTCTACTGGCTTACCACAGAGATTTTGAATTACATGAGTGAAATTGTCTGTTCTTGTATGTGAACAGAATTGTACACTGAAAGGACTAGATAGCATAACTCCCAGTGGAATATCTGAGCACCCGTTTCGCAGAGATTACTCTCCTTCTGCTTGAGACACCACGCTTTACATATTTGTGGATATCTGGAAATTCATTCTTTTAAAGTAGCATAACAGTTTTAATAGAAATGGCAGAGTACTGTGGATGCAGACTGTTTCACTTTGCTTGGATTAAAATGATTATGGAAAACTCAGTCACTAACCAAGGCAAACTATGCATTAAGCAGACTTGTGTGTTACTAAGTATAGAAAACCTGTTAATTTGTCAGCATCTGCATAGTGGAGACTTTCCTAAATCAGAAGGTTTTTATCTGCTTTAGTTGTGAAAACTTTTGCCGGTGCCATAATCTATAGAGGAATTGCTTAGTCTCCAACAAAAAAAAGCTTATGGTCTTTTTTTCCTCCCCCTTTTTTCTACAACAGGAACTAGATATTTCTCATGCCTCAGGCAACTGTTTTTCTGTCCTTGTCAAGCAGTACAATCCTAACACCCAAATATGATTGCCCAATCAAGAATCAAAAGTCTGACAGTTTCAGAACCCTTTTATGGCTTGCTTTTGCACAATGGAGGGGTGTCTTTAAGCCTGCTATTAAAAACCCTGCTCTACAAATAAGTTTGTGTCAGGTTAATCCTCCTGCTTCACATCATATAGCAAGTATTGTTGGTGGTGTTCCAGCACACGGAATATATGTACAAAATGATGGGATAATATGGTTCAGAAGAAACCTCTGGAGATCATCTTCATTTACCTGCTCAGTGCAGGGCCAATGCCAAAGTGAAATCAAGTTGTTAAGGGTCCTGTCTATAAATGTTTTGGAAATCACCAAAACAAGAACTTCCACAGTCTATCTGGGCTTAGCTTTGGGCTTTTGTTCTAGTGCTTAGACAGAATACTTTATGATTCTGTGTGTTAGCTGCTGGTTTTCAGGCAATGACTCATTACGACTTTCTCACAGCTACATTGAGGATGCTCTCTGTTAAAGATTGCTATGAAAAGGTTGATAAATGGCACTGAGGATACCATGTTTATCTAACGTGTGTAACTCTGGCTGGTATTTGTTCATGTGTGATTCAAGATTCTCCAGTAATCTGGAGATCACAGTTTGGAATTTTATGAGTAGCAGAATGTTTACTTTTTCCATTAATACAGAATGATTATTTATCCTATTGAAAAGCTTATAACAATAATAAGTTTATACCTTAATAAATGGAGTCTAGATAAAATGTCACAGCAAATAACATAAAGAAAGTGGTTAATTGCAAAGATCTTAATTCTTTGTCTTAAGCTATTATTAGAATCTACTTTCACCTTTTAAAACGCTCACTAATTTCAAATCATATTACTGACATATTAATTAAGAATGGAATTACAATGAGAAGTGTATAAAATAAAAGAAAAAAATGTGAAAAGACTGACATTTAATTTTCATAAAATGCTGATGGACACATTTAGACATTTAAATTCCTCCTGATATGTGTTTGAAAAGAATGCTTTTCTTTTTGCCTTTTAAAAAAACCAACAAAACAAACAACACCCTAAGTATTCCACTTATAGAACAATTCCTAGCCATGCTGACTTAGCCATTGAAAAATATTATTAAAACCTACGAATAATTCAAAATGAGAAGAAGTTTCAGTTTTAGGTCATCTGACAAATTTTAATTTAACACTGAACAGCCAAGAGCAAAAATCAGACTCCCTTTCAGAAAGCCGATCATCCAGCTGGTCAGCAAGATTTTTCACTGAAGTTTATCCTTCCTGGACTAGAAAAGCTATAGTGGAACACAAAATCTAGGCAGCTTCTGAGATAAAATTCACAAACTGGGCCTTTTATGGCTAAAACCAGGTGAGATGGCCCCCTGTCTGTCTAAAAACATTCAGATTAACATAGCACAGGAAGGAAAAAAAAAATATGTAAAGCTAAGGCTTTTATAAGCATGCCTTTTTCCTGTTCTACAATTCAGTGTGAGTTTGCCATGTTGGCGGTTTAATTGCCTCATGGAAAAACATCTAAAGGGCAGTTTTCCATTAGCACAGAGTCGTTACAGGTGCTCTTATAGGAGTTGTGCTCCTTGTCACTGTGAGACACAGATTTAAAAAATATTGTGGACGGAATACATGTGGTAAAGACAAGAATAAGCTAATCTTCCACTGCACTGTCAGTTCTTTATACACCTGAATATACTCATTTTGTGTGGGAATAGTCAAGGACTTTTCTTACATATGGCAAATTGTTTCCTCTTTGGAGAACACACAGGATTTGGGGATAAAGATAATATTTATAGATAATAGATAGCAAACACCTCAGCCACTTCCAAGTATTGCTAAATAGGCTTCTATTAATTTTCTAAGAAAACAGAGGAATAATTAAATGACCACTTGGGAAGAAAAGAAAGAGACACAATAGAATCCATGAGCAAGAACTGTACAAATTAGTGCCTACGAAGGTTTTTACATATGTCCACAGTTTGTTCTGTGACATAATCCTAAGCAAAGCCATGTAGATAGAACAATAGCTAAGATTAATTTCCATCCAGAGAGCAGATTAAAATTGATTTAACATATTTTGAACATCTTATTTTGCTGAGCACAGAATTTGACACTTGCCTGACAAAGCTTTCCCCAAGACCATAGATACACAATGAAAATATTGTTTAAGAAGTGGCAGTCTACTCAATTCTTTACTACTTCTGTCTGAAAAGTTGGGACAAAGTAAGTCGTTTATGAAACTTAATTGTATCTTGTTGTTAAGACTAATAAATTTGCATATCTAAACAGAATTTTAAGGGAAGGAAAGTATGATATTGGGATTAGCATAGAATAGCAGAAATTAAGTTCTAAATAATTCATGAATTACTAACTGCAGAAATTTTATTTCTGTATTTTAAAAGTAGATATAATTAAGAATAGTTTCAAAGGGAAAAAATGGACAGCATGCTGTATATGCTATTATAGATACTCATCTGTTTCAAGAGCTCAAGATATTTTTTGCATTAACTTAGCTATTAACTTAGCTATTAAACACAAATATACATCTTTATTTACCTTTAGTTTGTAAATATTGTAGGAATTATTTGGTGCATTAGGAAACATTGATGCTACACAACAATGCATAACTGTAAACTTCAAAATATTTTCATCTGCAATACAGTCACCTAAAATAAAAAAAAAAAAAAAGAAACAAAAAAAAATCCAAACATACACAACCAACACAAACTTTTGGTTCTAGCTGCTGTTAATTCTAAGTTTGTATTTATCCACATAGTTTTGTTGGGATACAGGCCATATGTTTTATTTTTCATAAGTCCAAGTCTTGATCAATCAAGTAATGACAGGCTGACTCATGTGATTACATAGACGACAGTATTTTGATATGTAGCCAATCCACTGAAACAGCTTTCCAAAGAAAAATGTGTTGAAGGGAACCAATGAAAGGAGAAATGGCTTTGAAAAAAATAAGGACAAAAAAAAATCACTCTTTGTACTTAATAGTTGTCCAAGAGACAAATTGCCAGAAAACTTGCTATCTGCCCAAAGAGAAATGTTCCTTCCAAAATTTTTTAACAGCTTCATGTGGGTATTGCTTCAAATGTTCTCTAAAATGCCAGCTTTTTAGCCCCTGAACTAGAGTATGCTCTTCTTTTGCAAATAACAGTCTAAAAAGCTAATGCTGTAGGTGAATTTGTCAAGATGTGAAAGCAAAAGAAAATGCTTAGAAGCAGAGACTGATTACTTGCCAGTTGTTCATGTCGCTGAAAGTGACAAATGCACTAGTTTTTTTACTAACCTGTTTCCATTCTGCTGTTAATAATTGTAGATATGAGCTCTAAATTAACACTGCATAATAGATTTTTTGACAGTATAACTGCATTAATCATTGTGTATCTTACTTCGGAGGAAAATTCCTGTTTTGATATCAAATCTTCCACCAGTCTCCTACAAAAGGATTTCCAGAGGGTGTATCCTGGGCAATTTCCATCTGACAGACAAACATCTGACATTTAGCAGTGTGAAAAATACTCCATTCTGTTTCCCAGCCTTTCAGCTCCTTCTTGACTTGACTGCTACCCAAAAAGGCGAAAGCATACACCAAACTTTCGTTCTAGCAACAAGAAAGTTTTAATTGAAAACAAGAGTGCCAGGTTTGAACACAGCATCAGCAGATTAGCAGTTAAATTAGAACGGCCTTTTCATTTAAGTTCCAGTGTTGATATGTCACTGTGCCCCGTCACTTTGAAAAGCAATAGTGCTTTGTTATCAGTGCTGAGCACAGGCAACCACCTGATGTAGAGGCAGACTAAAATAGGCTGCCAGGGTGATGAAGGCACCACACACATGTGGCAACCTCCTTTGTAGGGAGATTCAGAGGGGTGGTGCTGACGCACCACTCTGCTCAGACAAAAAGGCTGATCATCTCCCAGGGCCTGTTTTCCTGACATTTAACAACAACAGAAAAAAAGAACTAATGGCAAAAACGTTCATCCTAGTTCAGCTCAAGGAATATAAATGGATTCAGAGACATGGTAGTGTTTCTCATTAATAAATGATTCCTTGCATGCTTGCTTATCATCTTTTTTGCTAGGAAAAAGCTTTGTGGGATTAGTCATTGTTGAGAATTCTGTATGTGCAGAAGTTACAACATTGAGGTTTTAGATGCAAAGGGGGTGTATGAATGTTATTTTCAGCTTCCATGATTAGGAATTAGTATGATTCTTTTAAAATTTGAAGTCGCTTTTTATATAGTTCCAGCCTGTACTGCTCTGCTAGAAGATGGATTTGATTATTTCTTTCCTTCTCTTGTCCTCACTGTGAGTGTCTTCTTGGGCCTGTCATGGAAATCTAAATATCACTCATATTATTTTTTTTTTTAGCCAAATCTTATCAGATGCCTATCTTAATTCTTGCAATAAAAAAATCTCATGTGTTCTCTACTTGGCATAACAGAGGGAAGAGTTGTAGCTTGTCTTTTTTTCACCTTTCTTGTCAGACAAAACTGAGCCATGTTGGAACTAAGTGTTTTATAGCTGCACAGCAATTTCATGGGAGTTTTTTTCCATTTTCCTCTTTTGCATTTGTAGGAATTTTTAAAATCAAGCAAAAAACATAAATTAAAATAAGGTTTAAGCAATTAAAATTTTTATTTTAAGCTATTCAATTTGTCTCATAAGCCTTGCAGCTGCAACATAGTATTAATTGAAAAGCCAATTAATCCAGCAAATCTGGGATAAAAGACATGAAATACAAATGAATTTATCCTAAACAGCATGCATACAATCATTAATAATACCTAACAACCACAAGTCTTATACCAATCACAAGTACTTGTGTCGTGTGTTACTTCACATGGCATTGCAGTTGATTTTGCCTTCCTTGATGAAATATTTGGTATTGGTTAATCTGCCATGCGAAAACAGCAGCAGGTGGGAAGCATATCGTGGTATGGACTGACTGCCTTTCAAGAAGGAAGAGATTCATGAGATACCCTGGCCCTGGGAGAGCTCACATTGGAGTTTACATTACAGTGAACTGGTTGTTGGATAGAGCTGAAGCTAGTAAAATCATAGGCTTACAGTGTTTTAAACTGCATAGGTTTTGTTTCTGTGTGAAGCTAACATATGCAAGTTTCAATATATTATTTATTACTTTGTATATATTTTTCCTTTTTCTTTGACGATCCTATGTTATTAACAAGTACATGCAGTTAGAAAACGCTGCTTTTCTGGCTAATGGGTAAATAGCCCTAATGTTCTTTAAAGATATATGTTCGGCTTTTTGCTCACTGGACGGCTTTGCTTTCGTATTTCTTGGAAAACTGTTGTAGCAAAAATTGTTGTAGCAAAAATATCAAACAGAATCAAGTAGCTGTGCTGAATTTGTAAAGAAGCTAAATTTTTTTATATACATATTAATCTACAAACCCTTAATTTCCATAGATTGCAGATATATAAAATAATTTTAAACTGCAGTTTTTTCAAGTTAAAGCATGTCAAAGTGAAACATGACTGTAGTTGGTTGCATACATAAGGAATGTTTCTAGTTGCATTTTTACTTCTGGCTACGACGGTAGTTAAGGCAAAGAGAACCACAACTGGAATAGAAGTCTTTAAATTTTCCTTTTTTTTTTTTCTTTTTTTTTCTTTTTTTTAATAGCTTTACCTAGTTAAAACTGAGAGATTGGAAATACTGAGTATCATTGCATGGGCATGATTTAATTTAGGGTCTTCACTAAATTGACTGATTTCAGCATTTTTTCAGAGACAGAAACTCCAGAAGAAACACACACTTTTGTTCCCCTTTTCTGCCTTTCTGCTAAATATATTTCATTCATCCCACTTGGACTCTTTCAAGGCAAATCCACAAAGCATACAACAGTTCCTATTTTTAATGAATGCTCTAAGACAGATAATGTCATTAACACTGCAAAGGATCTGCAAGTATATATGAACTAAATGAAATTCAGTCAGGCGTGACAAATTTCATTGAATTAAATCTTGTTTTAAAAAAAGTATTTTTTCTCTCTGAAGGTCATTGCATGCACTGTCAGCCACTCGGAACACTCAAGGTAGCTATTAGATCAAGGGGGAGGAGGTAATACTGCAATTCTACAATACATTAAGAACACAATAAAGCATAGTGGGAAGAGTAGCAGGAAATATACGTCTGCAGCCAAACAGAAGCAATTCGAATCATTGTTTGTTTGCATTCTTACTAATTGAAAAGGAGACTATAAAAGAGTCCAGAGGCTATAATTGAAATGTATTTGCTTGCTTGGAGCTGGTGGAAGATGGGACATACAATGAAAAATAGCTTGTTTTTACTGGTAGTAGAGGAGAGGTTTTTTTCTAATTTCCTTTACATTTTAAATGCTTTTTCTCTATGCTTAATATTTCTATACAATCAATTTTGCAACGTTTTAAAAATGGAATTACAGTTGCTTTACAGCTTTGACATGAACAACATGTGAAATATTAAGTGTCTGTCTTGCAGAATTTCTGAGTTATCTATCTACTTCTAGCAAATATAACCTGTAATTCAAGGTATATTGATTGATTTTACTGCAATTTTTTGAGCTTCTATTGTCATTATAGAGTTCAGTAAAATGGAATTGAGTGTCAGGGAAGAAGGCTGCAGATGTGTCCTATTCTTGTTTCTGGGATGTATGGAGACACCTAGAGTAAAGAACCCCAGAGTGACTGAGGCTGGTTGGCACCTCTGAAGATCATCTAGTTCAACCCTTTGCTCACACAAGGTCAGCTACAGCAGGTTGCTTGGTTCTGCGTCCAGGCAGGTTTGAATATTTCCAAGGATGGAAATTCTACA
This sequence comes from Syrrhaptes paradoxus, assembly GCA_013400615.1. Lineage (NCBI taxonomy): Eukaryota > Metazoa > Chordata > Aves > Pterocliformes > Pteroclidae > Syrrhaptes > Syrrhaptes paradoxus. The sequence goes on from VZTO01010206.1 coordinate 55,570, forward strand.
ACCCCTCTGGGCAGTCTGTGCTAGCACTTGGTCACCCTCACTGTAAAAAAATGTTTGCTCATGTTCAGAGGCATGTGATATTCCAGGGTATGACCCTACCATCACAGTAAAAAAGCTTTCTCTCACTGGATAAGGAATTGGCTGGATGGTTGCACTCAAAGAGTTGTGGTCAATGGCTCAATGTCCAACTGGAGATATACTGCCACCCCATGTTCAGTTTTTCATCATGCCCAAAACCTTCTCCTCAGGGTTGCACTCAAGCCATTCTCCACCCAGCCTGTGTTTGTGCTTGGGATTGCCTCAACCCATGTGCAGGACCTTTCACTTGACCTTGTTGAACTTCATGAGGTTTGCACAGGCCCACTTCTCAAGCCCGTCCAGGTCCCTCTGGATGGCATCACTTCCCTTCAGCATGGCGACTGCACCACACAGCTTGGTGTCATCAGCAAACTTGCTGAGGGTGCACTCAATCCCACTGTCCATGTTGCTGACAAAGATGTTAAATAGCACTAGTCCCAGTACTTATCCCTGAGGAATGCCACTTGTCACCAGTCTCCATTTGGACACTGAGCCATTGACTGCAACTCTCTGAGTGTGACCATCCAGTCAGTTCCTTATCCAGAGGGTGGTCCATCCATCAAATCCATACACCAGGATGTCATGCAGGACAGTATCAAACACTTTGCAGAAGTCCAGGTAGATGACATCAGTTTCTCTTCCTTTGTTCATTGATGCTGCAACTCCATTATAAAAGACCACCAGGTTTGTGAGACATGATTTGCCCTTGGTGAAGCCATGCTGATTGCCAGTCACCTCTCCTTCATTTTCCATGTGCCTTAGAGCCTTCAGGAGGATCTGCTCCATGATCTTGCCAGGTGAGACTGGCAGGCCTGTAGTTCCCTAGGTCTGCTTTTTTAACCCATCTTGAAAATGGGGGTTATGTTTCCCCTTTTCCGGGTGAAGTTCCCAGTTAATGGCTTGACAAATTATCTCTTAAATTTTTAAATTATCAAATTTATCTTCTCTGTACCTCATCTGTCTGCCTGTGAGAATGTTAGGAGAGACAGTGATGGAATCTTTGCTAAATTCAGGATCAGTGACATTCACTGCTGTCTGCTTGTTCACCGTTCCAGTCACCTCATCATTAAAAGCTATGAAATTGGTTAAGTGTGATTTTCCCTTCATATATCCGTGCTGAGTACTCCTAGCTGCCTTCATGTCCCGCACTTCTGGAAATGGTTTCTAGAAGGATTTCCCCAGTCACCTTCACAGGGATCAAGGCAAGGCTGACTGGCCTGTAGTTCCTCAGATCCTCCTCCTTTCTGTTCTTGAACAGAGTGATCTTTACATTCTGCCAGTTTTCAGAGACTTCTCCCAGTCAACACAGACTCTGAGGAACTCCAGAGTGGTCTGGCAATAACATGAACCAACTCCTCAGCACTAGTGGATGAAACCCACCAGGTCACATAAGCTTGGGTGTGTTCACGTTGTTCAAATGATCCCTAACCTGGTCCTTCCTACTGGACCAAGTGTCCTGCTGGTCTCAAGTACCTGAGTCTCATCCTTAGAGGTCAAGGCAAAGAAGACATTGAGTGCCTCAGACTTTTCAGTGTCCTTTGCCATCAGGTCCCTTGTCTTGTTCAGCAGTGGGCCTGCATCTTGCTTTGTTGTCCTTCTGCTTCTGATATACCCACAGAAACCATTTTTTTCTTCACGTCCCTTACCAGATGCCTCTAGGTGGTCTTTGGCCTTACTAATTCTGTCCCTACATGCTTGGACAGTGTCTCTGTGTTCTTCCTGGGTCATCAGTCTCTGCTTCCACTGTTATGTTGCATTTTCTTGTCTAATCTTTCTCACGACCTCTATATGCCTCTATGGACTATTGCACTTTTAATAGACTAATGTGTATTTTGTGGGAAGGAGGAAAGAAAGGTCCTGGAAAATAACACAGGACATGCAAAATATCTTAAGATCCAGTAAAGGGGGAACCCACAGCAATAGTAGCATCCTCTGAGAGGACCATCAGGAAAACAGACATGTTGTTGAGCTGATGGTAAGCAGAGTTTCTTATAGAAACAAAATGGATTTCCTGGTATTTGTTCAGTCCAGGAAGGCACTCTAAACCAGTAATTTGGAAAGACAGAATAAAATAAAGACTGTTTCAGAAAGGGCCAAAAAGATAGGGTATATTTGTGTACAAATCCTTTATTTTTGCTGCCTATTCCTGAAAAACTGAATTTAAATCTGAATTTATTTTTTAGAATTCTTGACTTAGTTAATAAATTTTCTTCCCTAATGAATGATAACTTTAGAAAGTTGTCTTGGGTCAGGGCCACCACCAGTCGCTCCCTCCACCGCCCACCTTTCCCCCTGCTGGTAGGATGGGGGAACAGATAAAAAAAAAGGTGGAACCTTGTGAGTTGAGGTAATAACAGATTTTAATAATACAACACAAGAAAAAGGAGAATATAATAATAAGACAAGATATAGAATACCAATAAAAGCACTGATACAATGGAAACTTCTCACCACCAAGATGCTTCATGAAGACCCCTCACCTCTCTCCCATCTATATCCCAGGCATGACATCAGCATGGTATTGAATATCCCTTTGGCTAAGACCACCTCCCAGCTTCTGTGAAAAAAAATAACCCTATCCCAGCTGAACCGAGGACAAAAGTGAAAGTACATTTAGCAGGCTCCTGCATATGAGAATACGTGTAATTCTTTAAATCTCTGCCCAGTTTGGAATCTGAAAATTGTATGCAATTGTATCTGTTTTGTCACTTCATCTTGACACTTCATTAGGCTTACTGAGTCCCAGCAGAAAGGTAAATTTTCAAAAGTGCAAAACTGTCTGTAAACACTATAAAATGATTAATATGTTTATTTCATAGAAACTATCAAGTCTAGGAGGGCATTTTTTCCTAGTTGTCTCACTGAGTACTTTTGACAAGAAGTTATCTCCTAAAATCTTCAAGACTGTCCCATGCCTGTCAGTGTTTAAGAGGCATTTGAACAATGTCCTTAATAATATGCTCTAACTTTTGATCAGCCCTGAATTGGTCAGGAAGTTGGACTACATGGTTGTTGTAGGTCCCTTCCAACTGAAATAGTCTATTACATTCTATATTGTTCTCTTCTGTTCTGTTCAAAAGATACATGAACTACATCTGAAGAATTCAGATTCACAAAAAAAAATCCTTCTCCTAAAAAGTAATGGCATCAAATCCAATCTATAGAAACATAATTTTCTCTAAATTTGCTGTGTATAATAACTATTACTGCACCAGCTCTACAAATTTTGACTTATTGTGCAAACTTTACAAAAGATGGGGAATAAAGAAAGGTTTATTACCTCATGTGACACTGTTTAGATACAGTCTTGCTGATTTCAAGACCCAAATTAGTATTTCTGAATGGTGCTGAAAAGTGTAAAATAGATGTCGACACTTTCTAGTTGATTTAATTGCACGAAGAACATATGTCCCTATATCCATCAAACAACAATGAATTAAAAAAAGATAAAATCTATGTAAACCAATAGATACACGCACTTTGTTGGGGTTCCAAATCAGAGAGGTGCCCAATCTTCCTCCTACTCTCTTTTCTGAAGTTTGTGTAGAAAAGTGACTGATACAATAACTGGAGCAATAGCTGTACGTTGAAAACTATGCAAGTCACAAGATAAAGTTCTCAATAACAAAGCTAAACAAATGATTTTGTAATAGAGCTGGCCAGTTTATCAGCATGACAAAAATGAAATTTAAGATTAACTGGGGAGTAATTTTACCAAAAAAAATTGTACTAAAATTGTAGTAGTCTTTTATTATGACACCATGCTTTTTTCAAGAAGTATAAAGTATCCAAATCTAAGTAGAAAAACAAGACTAAAAAAAGTTGCATCCCTGTCATACAGGTTGGCTTTAATGTCCTTCAGCCTGGTTTGCTTCAGCACACTTTCAGATTCAGATAATCTAAACATTTCAATATAAATTGAAGAAAATCCACTTTTTCTGTTTTCTAGAACAATTAAATTGTGTTGACTAGAGTTATTCTCCTCTCAAAATATCCTAAGGCAAATACATGAAATGAAAAAATGTTTAGCTCAATTTCTTCCTTTTTTTTTTTTTTTTTTAAAAGTGAAAGCAATTATTTTTATGGTTTGTAATGTAAAATGCTTTGTAACCACAAAAATAGTCAGCACTATTAGTACCAGGACAGATAATTAACATCATTCACATCAGTTGGGGCAGCTGCAGAGAAGGAAACTGTTCTTTGTGAGCATAGATGGTAATCTGGGATTAGAAACGTAGATTAGATCATAGAGGACATTGTCAAGCCACTTTGTGAAAATTTCCAGTGAAGAGAGATTCCACTACTTATCTGTGCAACCTGTTCCAATGCTTAACTGCTCTCCCAATAAAGACTTTGTTTATTGAGTCTATTAATCCTTGCCACCATGTATCTAAGCAAATAAAGTACCTTCAGTTTCTTCATAACTACCTTCTAGGTGCTGAATGGCCATAGTTAGATTTCCATCAGGGATGCCTCTTCTCCAGGCTGAATAAGCCTTATGCTTTCAGATGTCATGTTCTTCAATCACTGAAGCACCTCATTAGCTGCTGGACTCTTAGATATTTCAAAGTCTCTCTTAAACTCCAGGACCAAAACTGTGCAGAATATTTCACCTGTGCACTAGTAAGTTATTAAGGGATGAAAGCATCTGTCATACAAAGAGAGGCTGAGAGACCTGGGACTGTTCAGTCTGGACAAGAGAAATCTCAGGGGAAATCTTATCAATATGTATAAATAACTGAGTGGGAGTATGTAAATACAACAGAGCCAGACTCTTCTCAGTGGTGCCTACTGAAAAGTGTAAGAGGCAATTGGCAAACCCAGAAAGATGTGAAATTCCATCTGAACTTAAGAAAAATGTTGTTTCTTGTGAAGGCAGTCAAAAACTGGCAGAGGTTACCCAGAGAGGCTGTGGGGTCTCCACCCTTAGAGATATTAAAACCTGCCTGGAACACACCCTGAGCAATTTGTTTTAACTAAGCCTGTTCTGAGGCAGTGGATGATCTCCAGAGGTGCCAAGAGCCTCAGCCACTCTGTCCTTCTGTGAAGTATTTAATAACACAGCACTATCACATCTCTTAATCTTCTGTCTGTAATCTTGCTGATGCAACCCAGGACACAGTTTCCCATCACGGGTGCCAGGGTGCATTGTGGATTCCTGCTCAGCTTACTGTCTGCCAGGACACCCAGGATTTCCATAATCAGCATATGGTAATAATCTTTAGTGTTACATGTAACATAAATTTTCACATTACTTGCCAAGAACGCTTCAGTGAATCCAGAATTATACTGGAGATATCATCACTAGCATTGGAAAACACACTTCTAAGATGTGATTGAGATACTGTCAATAAAGTTCCTTTGAACCTGCATTTTCCCAGATATATTTTCTACTTCTCTCACATGGAAGTTGCTGCTTCAGTCTTGTATCTCATCCATTCCACTTCCATCTAGGAACAGGTTTCCGGGGTTTTACATTCCCTGTTCACAGTGGTAGTAACCAAGCAAATAATTGAAGTAGCAAGGAATAACAGTGTCAAACCAGTTTACCTAGTAACTTAATATTCTTGCCCTATCCCAGTGATTTTGATCTTCTGGAAGTTCAGAGGGCTATGCACATTTAAAAACAATAATCAACTATGTCTACAGTAAAATTAAAGTCATAAATATCTTTTATAAATAATTTTGGGGCCCAACTGTGGCTTACATGATCATGTGCAAAAGAACGCTAATAGAAATTTAGTATGTACTGAAAGTTAGGCTTTTTGTCTCAGAACTTAGCTCTATTTAAGACAATGTTCATAACTAAAATAGCTCCTAGACTGGTCTACTGGGGGCTGATGGGATTCACCTGTCAGAGAGAGGGAAGAGCATCTTCAGTCTTAAGCTGGCCAACCTGGTGAAGAGGGCTTTAAGCTAAAGCTGCTGCAGGAGGGAAACCCAAATCCATCCCACTCCTGCCATTTTGCTGCCAGTGCCAGCAATAGATGCCCAGAGCCTGGAGAGGGATCAGAGGTGAGCAGAAACGCACATGAAGAGCAGCACAAAGGAATCAGCCGGTCAGTGGCCCAGCTTAAGTGCCTCTATGCAAATGTAACATGGCATGGGGAACAAACAAGGTGGCATGGGGAACAAACCAGAGGACTTAGAGACATACACATGCCTGCAGGGCTATGACCTTACTGGCATCACGAAGATGTGGTGCGATGTGGATCCTACAACTAGTGTTGGAATGGAAGGGCACAGACTCTTTAGGAAGAACAGGCAGGGTGAAATCAGGAGGAGGAGTCACCCTCTATGTCAGTGACCAGCTGGAGTGCATGGAGCTCTACCTGGGATGAATGAGGAGTTTATGGATTAGGATTAAAGGAAAGACAGGGACAGGAGACATAGTGGGGGTCTGCTAAGGGCCACCCAACCAAGAAGACAGAGCGGATGAGGCCCTCTATAGACAGATGGGAGCAGGTCGTGCTCACAAGTCCTGGTCCTCATGGGGACTTCAACCACCCTGTTATCTATTGGGGGGACAACACAGCAGGGCATAAGCAAACTAGAAGGTTACTGGAATGTGTTGATTTTCTCCAAGTGATAGAGGAGCCAACTAAGAAAAGTGTTATGCTGGACCTTGTTCTCACCAACACAGAAGAGTTGATGGGGAATGTGAAACTCAAGGACAGCCTGGGATGCAGTGGCCATGAAACGGTGGAGTTCAGCATCCTTAGGGTGGTGAGGGGAGTTCACAGAAAACAAAAAAGACATGGACCTGCTGGAGGGAGTCCAGAGAAGGGCCATGAAGATGCCCAGAGATCTGGAGTACCTCCCGTATGAGGACAGGCTGAGAGAGTTGGGGTTGTTCAACCTGGAGAAAAAAAGGCTACAAGGGGACCTAATAGCAGCCTTCCAGTACTTCAGGGAAGCCTACAGGAGGGATCAGGAGGCACTCTTTATCAGGGAGTGTAGTGACAGGACGAGGAGTAGTGCTTCTAAGCTGAAGATTTAGATTAGATATTAAAAAGAATGTAAGAATGGTGAGGCACTGGAAGAGGTTGCCCAGAGAAGCTGTGGATGCCCCATCCCTGGAGGTGTTCAAGGCCAGGCTGGATGAGGCTTTAAGCAACCTGGTCTAGTGGGAGTTGTCCGTGCCCATGGCAGAGGGTTGGAACTCGATAATCTTTAGGGTCCCTTCCAACTGAAACCATTCTATGGTTCTGTGAATATCATTCTCATTTTATGGACATATATGCAATATTTTTTGCTACAGGATCCAAAGGCATAATGATTTACAATTTACATTATCACAGACTGAATAAACAACTGAATAAAATTTGTCAAATTATACTGCTGTATTTAATATGAATGCACATCCAAACCTCTCTGCAAGAAATGAATTGTAATTTCATGCTGTAAGATTTCACAATACAGAGAACTAATCATTAGATTCCCATTTTTTAAAGAAACAATATAAGGAGAATACAATCAGATCTGTAGTAATTTATCACATTATGTGCCCTAGGCTACGTCAACAACCTTAAAAACCACATTTCTAAGGGCAGTAGAGCTGTTCTACAAAGTACTTAGTAGAATTACTCTAAAAAAAGTATAACAACGCTAAAATGGCAATCATAAAATGGCAAAGCTGTATGTTTTTCAATATTCTAGTTTTTGTTCTAAAACTCACTATGCTTTGAATCAAATTGTGCTCACAATCTACCTTGCTGAATTTTTAGACAGAGAGAGCTGAAATTGGCACTTGATTCTCTTCAATGAACATTTAATACAGTTAAAGTAATGCCTGAAACAATCAAATTCCTTGACCAATACTATTCTGCATTGATAATTTTTGTATTTGTAAAATAATTGTCTAGATAAGTAATTGTAAAGGTTTTCCTTTTAGTGTAAGTTGACGGGGATGTAATCCAATATGGGTGTAGGGTTAGTACTAATTAGTTACTTCTTATTTATTTTGATTTCTGCTTTCCTGTGACTGGATATTTTCTTATTTCCTCCAATTAATTTACATTACAAAACAAGCATTGCTTTAAATTTTGCTTCAAATTTCCCATTAAATTTCCCATAAATTTCTACAGTGCCCATGTAACAAAGGATTACTTTTTGAGTTAATGATTAGGATCATTAGGGAAGAAAAACAAACAGTAAGACCTATTATATTTTTCATGCTGAAAGCACAGCAGAAAATTTTCTATGTTTTAGTCAGAAACCAGTAGAGATTTCTTCAATAGATTACCTACAACGTATTAGAAACTGTATCTAGTACAGTAGACCTGCAACACTCCTTACATGTGTAAACAGCTTTGTTAGGGAATTAAAGCATTCCCACCTTAAAAAGTTTGATATTATTTTTAGCACATTATAAATAAATGAAGCACAAATAAAGGATGACTCAGTGTTAGTTTTTTCTTGGTTTTCATTTTTTTGTGCTTTTGTTTTGCAATGTAAATTTGATTAGTAAACAGTACTTTGGTCTATAGATTTATTTTTTTTTTAATGTAAATACTTCTTCCTACTCCCTAAGTCAAAAACCCATGAAAGTTAGGAAGTTGATCATTCATTGTTATTACACAGGGTGTTCACACTCATTTCAGCAACAGGATGACGAAAACGTAAAAAAAAAGTAAAGTAGCTATGTCTACAGTAAAATTATTATTTTTACTATTATTTCAAAAAAAGCAACATAAAAGCACATTTTGTATCTCTTATATTCTTAATTGTTCTGCAAGCTTTCCAACAAAAATAAAACCAAAGCAGTCTTCTTTACACAAGACCCCAATGAACCTTAAGTTTTGGAAGTCCTCTGGCAGTAAAGATTTCAAAAGTGGTTACAGCCAAAAGATAAACCAAAGTTTTTGTAAATGTCTTACCAGTGAAAAAAGTTATTCCTCACTAAATTGATCTTACCCTGCTGACAAGTGATGAAGAGTTAGTCTTATCAATTCACAAGTTTCCTGAATAAAATATTCATATTGTACCTAATCAGATATCTGTTTTTTTAACAATGAAACAGTTTTAAAACTCAAATTCAAAAGAATTAAGCATAAGGATGCATCCTCTTCTTTCTCTAGCAGATGAAATTGATAGAGAGATTTATCCACATTGCTCCCCATCCAGTACAATGTATTGCTTACATGAAAACTAGCCTGAAGTTCACCAGGTATCCAAGAATCCTGATGATCAAAATGCCACTGTGTAAATGAACAAATTGCCTTAATAATTTTGAAAATCCAAACACTCTTGTGCTGCATTAGTGCTGCTGATTTCAGGATGCTTCAATGATTTTATAAAAATATATAATATTTGACAGTCAGAGTTGGCCTGATGGAGAGAGAAATGAATGTGGCTGGAGATTTTTATGTATTAACAAAGGCTTATTTTCAGTTAGCCTTTGTTTTGCTTGTTCTCCTGTAAAGCAACACTGAATACATGGTTTCACTTTTCTTCAATATACTTTTCTCTTCTGAATGTGCTATTATTTGGTCGGAAGATTCTCAGCTTGAGAGCCATTGCCCAGCAACTTAGTAAGCGGTATTTATGTTAGCGCTTATACATGTTGAACTTGATTCTTTCCCTTGTTTTCAAGTCTTTTTTTAATGTTATTGCTGTAGTTCTAGAATATTTTCTGATATTTCTGGTTTAGTTTTATTTGTTAATTTTATTCCATACCCATAGAAGATGGTTTGCAGTAGGTTTTATCTTTCAGTGATTTGGGGTTTGTTTGTTTGTTTGTTTTTAAAGCACTTCCGTATTTTTCAATGCAGCATTTCATGACTTAAGCAAATGTGGTCACCTTAGAAATGCTCCAGTGTCATATCCTTCAACACACATATGTCTATTGCAAGGGGGCTGATTTGGGAGTGTGGGAGTAAGAGACAATTCCCTTTTGGATAAGAAATCAAGTTGTAGAAAGAGACGCTCTTTAATAACTGTTCTTCAGTAGATAATGGTTTATTCATTACAGTTTGAATTGCATCCTCTCATCTAATGACAGTTATAGGTTTGTTTTTCTACAGATACGGTCTGGTTGAAAGCTGCAACCTGCCATCATCTTTTTTCACTTTATAGCAGAGTGATTTTAAGCATGAAATATGACCATTTAGGAGATTTAACCAAAAAATGGTTAAGATTTGATGGGCAGCTCACACTTACAAGCTCTCCCAGTCCTGAGAGATGTTGTTTCTTATGGAATTTTCATTTATGAAATTGATATAATGCACTTACATTCATTGAACTTATATGTAGGTTGACCTTGGCCAGCTGACAGACTTCCACCCAGCTGGCGACCCTCTCACTCCCCCTTCCCAGCAGGACGGGAGGAGATATGAAGGTGGAAAAGCTTATGGGTCAAAACAAGGACAGGAAGGTCACTTACTAATTACCTTCAAGAACAGTACAAAATGTTGGGGAAAATTATTTTAACTCACCGTCAAAACAAGAATGGGATGGGGAGAAACAGTCAAAGCTAAAAGCACCTTCCCCCTCACTCCTTCTGTCTTCCCAGTCTCAATTCCTGACTCCTCTTCCTACTCCCCCTGAGCAGCTCAGGGGAATGGGGAATGGTTGTTGCAGTCAGTTCATAACAGTTCCTCTCTGCCACTCCTTCCTCCTCACACTTTTTCCCTGCTCCAGGATTTTGGTCCCTCACACATCAGGAAACCTGCTCCTGTGTGGGCTCCTCTCTGACAGCTGCAGGGGAATCTGCTTCCCTTACAACCCTTTGTTGCCAGCACCTGGGCACCTAAACCCAACATAATGTACTAAGGTTTTGTGTCTACAGATACATAGGGGGGGGAAATTAGTGTAAAACTTGATTCCTCAACGATTTGACATTTCATTACTAGTGAAGATCAGCAGCAGAAGAGTATTTATTTTGTTTATTGTCAGTACTGGGACCAGTGTTGTTTAACATCTTAGTTGGAGACAGGGACAGTGGGATGGAGTGCACCTTCAGCAAGTTTGCCGATGACACCAAGCTGTGTGGTGTGGTGGACACGGTGGAGGGAAGGGATGCCATCTAGAGGGACCTTGACAGGCTTGAGTGCCAATGCAAACCTCATGAAATTTAACAAGGCCAAGTGCAAGGTCCTGCACATGAATCGAGGCAATCCCAAGCACAAATACAGGCTGGGCAGAGAATGGATAGAGAGCGGCCCTGAGGAGAAGGACTTGGGGGTATTAGTGGATGAGAAGCTCAACATGAGCCGGCAGTGTGTGCCTGCAGCCCAGAAAGCCAACTGTGTCCTGGGTTGCATCAAAAGGAGCATTAGCAGCAGGTCAAAAGAGGTGATTCTCCCCCTCTACTCTGCTCCCATGAGACCCCACCTGGAGTACTGTGTTCAGATGTGGGGCCCCCAACATAAAAAAGACCTGGACCTGTTGGAGAGAGTCCAGAGGAGAGCCACAAAATTAATCANGCCAGGCTGGATGAGGCTTTGAGCAACCTGGTCTAGTGGAGGGTGTCCCTGTCCATGGCAGGGGGGTTGGAACTTGATGATCTTTAAGGTCCTTTCCAACCCAAACCATTCTGTGATTCTCTGATTCTATGACACTACTGCAGTGCCAAAGCAGAAGTGCATATACTGTGCACAGCATCCTGGTAGAGCAGGGTTACACTGACTCACTTGGCTGAAAGGACTCCCCTTTCCACACTAATAATGGCCCATATATATTCCAAGAACAACTTTTCAGGTCATGTGTATGACACAAAATAGGACTAATATAAAAAGATAATGCAGGGTTCCTAAAGAGAATTCCCTTGGTAGGGCAGATTTTCCTGATGGAAAAAAAAAGGGACATAAGCATCTTATATTTATCTCATAATTATATATAACCCCATGACAACTTTTAATCACCCTGGTTATGTGTCAGCTATTTGCCTCTCACTTTTCCTCCTTAATGTGTGGCCTGTTAATCCCATGCAACAAAATCTTTCTTCTGATGCTCCTGCTAAAGTTGCATCTCTCTGGAATGTGCTTTGAGGCTTCTGGAAAAAAGTCTTCTTATACACCATTGGAAATTCTTACTTTATGACTGGATGATTGCAAAGAATTTCTTCAGTAGTTTATTCGAGGGATGATGCTTAACAGAGGTTGGAGTTAAAATTCTGGACCAATTGATCAAAAGTTGTGATTTATTATAATTTCCCACTCGTGGCAAGGCAAGTAAGTTAAACAAAACTAAAAGAAACCTGAAAACCCACATGAGGTTGTGTTAAATACTTGTGCATATTATGTATGCATAATATATATTTGATGCATATTATATATGCATAATATATCTTGGTGAAGTATATTTATGCATATTAACCTTTATCATTGCTTAAAAAAAATTAAAACTTGTAATTATCCAAATCAAGGTATTTAAAGCTAACCAGCAGGTCTGAACATATGATTTGTGGGAAAAAAAATTAATTTTGACCCACAGAAATAAGAATTTACAAGTATATTTCTTGACTTCTTAGCTTAATACAAAATTTCAAGGGAAACACATTTACTTTCACGAAGTGTACTTAGTAAGAGTTTATATTTGCCTCAGATGATGTAATGATGTAAATAATTGTGGCTTTCACATTTTACATTTTGTTCAATTTCTCTGTCTGCTTCTCTCTTCTCTTTCTTTTTTCTGTAGTGAGATCACTTGTAGGTTTTTTTTTTATATCTGCATAGTTATGGTGAGTCAGAACAGGTTAGGAGATTTGTAATACACTTTCTCCTCACTGGACTGAGAAAGCCCCTCATTACACCTTGTAGGTTTTTTTGGTTTTGGTTGGGGAGTGGGGTGAGTTGGGGGTTGGTTTCATTTTTTTTTGTTTGTTTGTTTTTTAATGAGGAACTTTCTAGTGTGTTTGAGTTTTCTTATTATATTTCAGCTAGCAGAGAACCCACCTATAGCTGTTAGATATGTGTAAGAGGTTTTCATGTGTGCATATACTTAGAGAACTTATATGGGTGCAATTTACAAGTACTTATGTTGACAGAAATCAGTGAGAGTATTTACTTCATTCATAAATGAAGAATTTTTTACTAATGTACAATGCAAATTTTTCCCTGTGAGGAAAAAGAAAATCAAAATATGTCGGTAATTTTTTATGGGCATGATTTGTAGTGCAAGTTGTTGGTTTGCATCAAGTGTTATTTATGGACCATACCCTCACATCAAGACTGGTGGCATATTCAGTTTGCTAAAAGTGCTTCCTTCTTTTCTCTTCATTGCCTCTGTCTAACATTTCTTGACTTGGTGTCACAGCTTGTCTCTCTCCTAAATCTGAGATTTGGTGTTCAGGAACTACAAACATTTTTCAAGCTGCTGGAAACATTAAAGTTCCCAGCAGATGCCATGTTACTGATCATAGCATATGGGTTGATTCTAGCATATGTGCTGTAGTTTTTACACTGTTGAACTCTGTATGTGTATATTTGCATTAGTTTAAGCTCTTTGTATGAAAATGTGTGCAATTCTTTGCTTATTTATTCTTGATACATTAATATCTTTTTCAGGCATGATTAGTTTCTCTGCACATATAGGATCTTCCCTAGAGTAATCTTCAGTCTCAGTAAGCACAAAAACAATAGGAAGCAAATTGTACCCTAGGATACTCAGCCATGTTTTCCACTGAGGTCATTAGAGTCCCTGAGTGATAAGTCATCAAGGGAAGAATTTCATTCCAATTGTTTATGTTGCAGATCACTATCTTTTCAAGCAGAAACTGTTAGAGGAACTTATCCTGTTTCTTCTTGGAATTAGAAGTCACTGAGCTGCTTTAAGAATTTAGGGTGTATAAAGAACATCCCATTGACATTTGAGGTAACTTCTGAAGAGTAGAATTACTTTGTTGAAATGAAGGCTTACTACTTCCATGACCCCTAAAATTTTGAGAAACATACTGAACTGGGCAAAGAACTATCTGTGTGTTACACCATCTTGGTATTGAGACGTATATGCAATTACGAATAAGCCATATACTTAGCACAGCCTTCCTGTACTGCTTTTACAGAAGAACAGAAAACTGAGTAAACATGAATTTGGGATAGGTTGGGGAGGAAGTGGAAGGCTGCTGACTTTCTCTGTTGTTAATAAAGGCTGACTGCTAGCAAAGGTTCATTTCCATCATTGTCTTTCCTCTGCTACCCTCATTTGCTATCCTACTGAAGGACAGGATAGAGAAGGATTTCAAGAAAAGACAGTCATGACCATTAAGAAAAACAGTGAATTAAATATCACCAGTGACAACCTTGTAACTTCTGACATACAGGAAACTAAAGATGTGGATTATAGTTTGGTGGAAGAGAGAAAAATGGGGGATAATACCAAAGAAACATAGCATTGTCTATAGCAGGAAGGAGGTAGAAGGCCACAGGGAGAAGAAAATCAGCAGTAAGAAAAGAGACTGACAGGAGGAAAAGTGGCAATTGGTTTACTCATCAAAGATGAAATAATTGTAAACAGGAGGAAGACAAGTAAAAACTAGCAATCAGTTAGGCGGGTTGGCCCTTGGCTGGGGGCCAAACCACACACCCGCTCACACAGTCCCTGCCCCCACCCAATCATAGGGGACAGAATTAAAGAGGTAAATGGCAAAGAGGACTCGTGGGTTGAGATAAAGACAATTTAATAACTAAACTACAATAATATTGGAAATAATACTATATACAAATATGCAATGTGATACACAGTGATTCTGCCCCTCCCCACCTGATGATCAAAGGCCCAG
>VZTO01010207.1:7699-18822 GCA_013400615.1 Syrrhaptes paradoxus
GGATACCCCCACACCGCGCCCCGAGACCTGCCCGTGCCCCTCTCCCGCCGCCCCCCGGCCCGGTCCCGTCCCGGTCCCCCCCGGCCCCGGCGCCCCCTCAGCGCCACCGCACTCACCCCTCCGCCATCTTGGCGGCCTGACGTCACCAATATTTACCGACCCCTCACCCCGCAGGCCCCGCCCCCGGTGGGCGGGACTGCCTGAAAACGTCACTTCCTGTTCCTCCTCCTGGGAGGGCGGCCGGTGGTGCGGCGGAGGAGGTGAGGGGTCCCGGGGGCCGGGAAGGGCTGGGGATCGGTGGGGCGGGGTGGCGGTGGCACGGCCGCTCCCGGCCCCTCCTGTGCCCAGGAGCTCCCTGAGGAGAGGCAGGAGGTGGCGGTGATGGGGAAGGTGCCCCGGCCCTGAGGAGAGGCTGGTGGAGGTGACAGTGAGGGGGAAGGTGCCCTGAGGAGAGGCAGGAGGTGGCAGTGAGGGGGGAAGGTGTCCTGAGGAGAGGCTGGTGGAGGTGGCGGTGATGGGGGAAGGTGCCCCGGCCCTGAGGAGAGGCTGGTGGAGGTGGCGGTGAGGGGGAAGGTGCCCTGAGGAGAGGCTGGTGGAGGTGACAGTGAGGGGGAAGGTGTCCCGGCCCTGAGGAGAGGCTGGTGGAGGTGGCTGTGAGGGTGGAAGGTGCCCTGAGGAGAGGCGGGAGGTGGCGGTGGGTCCCCGGGGCCTCTCTCTGTCTGACGGACCCTTGTGGTTGCCCCCAGCAGCGGCAGCGATGGAGGTGCAGTCCTACTACACCAAGCTGCTGGGAGAGCTTAACGAGCAGCGCAAGAGGGACTTCTTCTGCGACTGCAGCATCATCGTGGAGGGGAGGATCTTCAAAGCGCATAAAAACATTTTGTTTGCTAACAGCGGTTATTTCCGAGCTCTGCTGATTCACTACATCCAGGACAGCGGCCGCCACAGCACTGCCTCGCTGGACATCGTCACGTCGGAGGCCTTCTCCATCATCCTGGACTTCCTTTACTCCGGGAAGCTAGATCTCTGTGGGGAAAATGTTATTGAGGTGATGTCTGCGGCTAGCTATTTGCAGATGACCGATGTGGTCAACTTCTGCAAAACATATATCAGGTCATCGTTAGATATTTGCAGGAAAATAGAGAGAGAAGCTGCTTTCTATCAGGCTGATAGCGGGAGCACGAGCTCTGTGAGAGAGGACACCTCGTACAGCTCAAAGAGCCAGTGCTCTGCCTCTGTCTCTTCCTTGCAGGAGAAGGAAAGGATTTCGGATTGCCAGAGAGACCCTCCCTGCGGGGAGTGCAGCAGCTGCCATCCCCTGGAGCTTGTGGTCAGAGACTCTGTAAGCGGCGACTCTCCAGACGATTCTTCGCTGCCCAAGGGGGTGGAACCCAAAGTAGAGTTTGACTCGGATGAAGTAGAGGTGGAAGTGGGTGAACGGCTGCCGCAGTACCCGACCCCGTTGTCCCTCGAGCAGATGGAAGAGGGGCTGCACAGCGGGCAGGCGATGGACCTGGCCTGCAATAACTATCACATGAAACAATTCCTAGAGGCCCTGTTGCGCAACAGCTCGGCTCAGAGAAAGGATGATGTGGTTCATCACTTTGTCCGGGGCTTTGAGGGTAGGCCAGAGGATGGAGGGGTAGCCGTGAGTTCCATGATGGACATTCACAGCGACTGGTATGGTGAGGACACAGGTGAGAGGACTCCAGGGGCGTAGTCTGTGTAATTGAGGAGGAAACTGCTTAGTTGTGTGACTTCCTTTGTTACTTTCGTTCTTGTTCAGGAATATATTGCTGAATATTATGCCATAGCAAAATAAACTATTGTTCTGGACTGCAAAAGAAAGCTGTACTCATTTATTCAGTGCAGCATTTGGGAGGTAAGTATTTCTAACAGTTTTACAGTTGCCTTGAAACAGATCCTGGAGCTTGGTGTTGGTGACACTGCTTTAATAAAC
The DNA here is from genome assembly GCA_013400615.1 of Syrrhaptes paradoxus. Lineage (NCBI taxonomy): Eukaryota > Metazoa > Chordata > Aves > Pterocliformes > Pteroclidae > Syrrhaptes > Syrrhaptes paradoxus. The sequence goes on from VZTO01010207.1 coordinate 9,660, forward strand.
CATCTCATTTGGGACCTTGTTGAATGGCAGGTGAATAAAGAATTGTCCTCTCGTAATGTTAGTGTTATAAAGAGCAATCGGAGAGATAAAGTGAGCTGCCACAAGAGGGATCTGCGGTAGAACCTGACAGAGCAGAAGTAGCTTATCACACGGGAGCTCCTGCCAGCTCGTCTGTTTGCTGTTCCTTTCAACTCCAAAAGTGCAGAAATCAGTTTTATTCAATACTGAGTGATACCTAGAAACTCTGTAAGAGCACTGAAAGCTTTAAACTCTGTGGTATTGCATAAAGATGAGACAACTGTTACCTCTAGAGGCAGACTCCCAAAAGGTGATGTTTCCCCAGCCCAGCGCCTGTTGGGATGTTTCACACTGGCAGGAATGTCTCTTGGCAGCCGTCTCAGGGACCTGGAGAAGAAGGTGGTCACGTCATATGCATTTCTTCTGCAGTGGACAGTAAGGATTTGGGCATTTTATCTGCCTACAGTAATGCTAGCGTACAACTTGCCTCGTCCAGACTGCCCTATGAGGATGGGAGGTGACTGACAAATGCTGCAAGTGCCACCGTTGTTCAGGATGTGACACATGCAGTAACGGTGTGGGCAGCAGAGCGGAAACCTCACTGAATATTCCACTGCAGATAGTGAGCTTGCATTCATGTCACTTCCAGCTCAAGCATGCGTGTGTGATCTTAAAGCTAATAAACTCAACATTATCTCTCACTGCTTTAAATTAAGGAATCTGATAAAATCACAAATCCAGTCTTACGGTCACCAAAAGACTGCAGTTATCGGAGTGCTGTCACCAGGTCATGCCTTTGGTTTTTGGCACGTAGCAAGGCAAGAGTGTCTAACACACAAACTTTGCTTATTTTTTTCCCCTTCTCAAAATCTTCAGACTGTTGATGAATCATTACAAGGGAAAAGCTTCTAGAATGTGATAGAGAACATCCGGATTTCAGAGAATATATTAGAAATGTTAATGGTAGATATGCTTTAAAGAGGAGGGGAGAAAAACCCCTCACATTCAGTTATGCTTCTCTGCTAAAACAGAACATCATAAGCATTTAGTAGAATGGAAGTATTCTTGGCTTCTAGGGGTCCTGCTATCTTAGCATCTTCACAAGACACCGGGAATGAGAAATGCAAGGTCCTGATAAAAGAATGGTGCTCTCGCACGTTCAGGCTGACAGCTGAGATAAACGGCGCTTAGCTTCAAGTGTTCACCTCTGTGCCAGTCATCCTGGTCCCCTTCGTGGCGGATGGAGGGTAAACAGGCACCTCTCCAGAGCCTGGAAGCAAGGCAGCTCTGGCAACTGCTTTTGTTTTTTTAAAGGGAGCTCTAGATGCCCAGCAGGGATTAGCAATACCTTGTGAAGGTCCAGAGCTGGGTGAGAGGAATTTCACTTGATCACCACCTGTTAATACCAGACACTCCTTTTGTTGAGACTGGGCTGGACAAACGTCAGTACAAGGAATGTTCTAGAGCCCCACCTGCTTTGGTGTAACTGAGAGCTGAAGGCTTGATACGCAAACACTTCCCTCCATCAGTACCTGGAACAGGGAGAGCTGATCTTTTACTGTAACACCTCGACCTTCGTGCTGGAAAGGGAGCTCATAGCTGGGCTGATACTGGCAATACTCAGGTTTATGTAAAACCTGATCCTCACATTTAATTCTCTCTTTTTGCATCTGGCTTCATAAATTACATAGTACTTGTGTGCATACAGTTTGATTTTAGGAAAAGTAAAATATCATCGGCAAACGTATTGGAGTCCTTGATCTTGTTACCAACAGAAAGGCAGAAGTGGATGGCAGCAGAAAGAAGCGTTCATGTTTGTGGGTGCGTTCCCCACATCTAACTTTAGGCACTTTGTAAAAGCACATGGGAAACATTGCACGACTTCTCCCTGTAATTTGTGTTAAAGAATTTAGTTTCTAATGCTGTTTAATGCTAATGGTACCTTAAAAAAAAAGTAGGAGGCTTTCTATTGCCGAGAGAGTGCAGAGACCCCACTGCACTAAAAGCAATTTTTTTGGCACTTAATTAAATGGCTTCTTAAAGTAAAATTAATTTGTTTGTTTGTTGTGAGCCAACTCCCTTAGAGTATCAGCTATCTAAGTATAGGCGGGCTGACTTTCAAGGGACTTGATCATCTGCAGCCGCGTGAATATCTTCTGAAATCGCACAACCTACAGAAATTCCAGGTAAGCTGAGTACAAAGAGAGGGGAAAGCGCAATTATCCTGACTCAGATTTGCAGCGAGGAGGATCAGAAGCTAACGCTGGTGAGCTGCCTAATCTAATGCACTGTGTTTTGTTTTTTTTTTTCCAAAAGGTGATGTGTTAGTTGTGCCAATCAAGCTTCACAAATGCCCATTCTGTCCCTACACGGCTAAACAGAAAGGAATACTGAAACGGCACATTCGTTCTCACACGGGTGAGAGACCCTACCCCTGTGAGACGTGCGGGAAACGTTTCACCCGGCAGGAACACCTTCGGAGTCATGCTTTAAGTGTAAGTTTGAAAGATTATATTTATCTTTTTAAAGATTTTTGGCATTTCCCAGTCGTATTTTTGCAAAATGTGTTGGACAAAATGATTGTTGCCAATGTGAAATAAACTTTTCTAATAATAAATTTAAGCCACAGATATATGGTTCTTTAGGAGCCCCAAATCTTTGTCAAAAGAAATGTGATGGGATCATCTGCCCTTTAGCCCATAAATGTTGAAGTTTTTGTGTTCTAGGAATATCTGCAAAGCAGCACCCCAGAAAGAACTGCAGCAAGGTTGCAGATTGCCTTTTTTACCATCGTGTCTTATTTCTAACTTCAGGTGCATCGATCAAACAAGCCGATTATCTGCAAAGGTTGCAGGAGAACGTTCACAAGCAGCCTGTCTCAAGGATTACGACGCTTTGGCTTGTGCGACAGCTGCACTTGCGTGACCACCACCCATGAGGACTCGATGCCCATCAACCTCAGCCTAATGGAGTCCTCGTCAGAGGGCCAAGAGAAGGGTGATGCCGATAACGATTGGCCCATCTATGTGGAGTCCGGAGAGGAAAACGATCCAGCTGATGATGATGATGCTGATGGTGATGACAAGCAGGAAATCCACAGGAGCTTGTCAGACCGAGAAACACTTATGTAGCGGTGAGAGGAGAGCGGGAGCATTAGCATCCTCCCTGATAGTGGAAAACTGTGTATTTGCCCAATTAGTGAGACTGTGCTGGTTTTTGTTATTCTCGTTTTTAATACAAGAGTAGGGAGAACTGGAATTTTTAATACTTCTGAGTTTTCAGTGCTGTGCACCAGAAATCTGTGAAGAGTCCTCTGTCTGGGGTTCACAGAGCAATTTCCAATGGTGTCTCTGCCTCCTGGTTTTGCAGGTGGAACATCTCTGTGTTGTTTTGATGACAGGTTTCTTCAAATAACGCTGTCATGGTCCTTAATCCCTGCTGAAACCGGCCCCATCTTCTCTCTGAAGGTTACATTAAGAGAAATGTAGCTTTCACCCGTTACCGTGGGACTTTTCTAAACTAAGTTGTGATCCTTCCGTAGTAGGACAGTATTATCTAAGTTGTAAACCTGAAGTGTTTGCTTTGGCTGGATTTGACCTGGAAGCTGGGGCAGACAAACCAGGATTACGAGAGTATGCTGCTGCTGAAAGCAGAGACAGAATAGATAACATTTCTTCTGTCCTTAAAAGCTGTCAGGTTACTGGGGAGTTCTGATTCTGGCAGATTAATCACCAGATTCATAGCTGATGTAGCAGAGGAGCAGTTCAATACAAATACCTGAGCTATGCATATAAAAGAGCTCTGAAGACCCTTTTGGAATCTCAGAGATTTTTATTAGCCTCTTTGTATGCAAATCCTTTTTTTTTTCTCTTATACTGTACTTTCTTTTCATCTTTGGTGATCCTTCTCATGGATAAATTCACACAACAACATAAACCAAATACTGGTTTGTTGTTGTTTTTTTTTTTTTTTAATTTCACTGTGGACCTTAAGTTTCTTTGCTGCAATAGGTAAAGGTTGGTTTTCAAGGGAGGTGAGATTTTTTTTTTACTTTTCCAGTACTAAGCTGATAGAAGCTATCAAAAACCAAGCTGGAAAGCTTTAGAAGAAAACACACCACCAACAGAAAGCCAGTTTGCTTATGGGTAACCTACTGTTTCCTAACAAAGAGGCAAAACTGAAATATACTGTGAAACGAGTGTTCATCTTCGTTACTGTGTTGTTCCTAGCCCCACCAGGGCTAGTCCTTTGGACTACTGCTCTGTTTTTGTTGAGTCCATCCAACATCAGAAGGGTTGTGGGGTTTTTATCTGCTTATCTGATAAAGGAAGGACTTTGTGTGTGAGAACACCCGAAACAGAGTCACTATACCTGTGTTTGTCAGGAGAGTTGCTAATGAAAGTGGGGTAAGAATGTAAATAGGAATCCAAAATGATACCTAGTGAGCAGGCATCCCAGTTCCTGGTCATTCTAGCGTGCAAATGCCACCTCGTTGTAAATACTGGAAGAGGCCACTAGACGTGGAACATCAGCTGAGCGTGGTTCTGGCTGGTGCGCCACAATTAACCTTCAGATTTAGCTTCTCGCACGGCTGAGCTGTGCTGAGGTGCGGGCTAGTGACCTCTGGAACTGAAGAATTTCGGAGCAGGGAACGTTAACCTCTTGCGAAAGTCTGTGTGTAGTAAGAGCTGCAGAGAACTTCAGCGATTTTACGTCAACCTGCTTTCTTTGGTCTTAGATTGTTCTTGTGTGTCTCGTGCGTAGAGAATGGAGCTGTGTGCAGGTCTGTGTCACACTGGGCGAGGGGTGTGGGTGGGGGGGACGCCGTTCCCATTCCAGATTGAACGTGGGCACCAAAATCGATGTTTCCCGTTAGCTGTCATGTTGTGCTGCTTTGTTTTCAGTGGAGTCCTTCAACCTTTGTATTTAGAAGAGGACGTAGTCGATCCCCATTCTTGTGAGCAGATGTTCATGTAAATCTGTTTGCTGTGCTTTCTACCTAGTTTTTGGATGTTTTTCCTGAAATCTTCCATTGTAGATCCAGCCTCTACAAGCTTTGAGAAAATGATGTAGCTGTTTTGAAATATTCATATGGTGCTTAATGAAAAATCAAAAATAATGTTTTTAGGAAAGTTATTTCTAATATAATCTCTTTCTCAAAGTTTTTTAAAGGCCATGCAGACTACGTGTCTTGAAGTCTTAGCTCTGTGTAATTGACTTTGTTTAGGAGTGTACGTTTTAACGAACTTTTGCACATAATTGCACTGTGTTTCACTGAAGGAATACATGCTGCACTGGTATTCGTAGTGCGTTTAACCTCTTGGTGCAAGACCTTGTAAATCTTCCAAATGTGGTCATTTAATTTACGGATGTTTTGTAAGGCAGTTTCATAACTGAAGTCCTTTAGTCTAGTTTAAATGACAAATTCTTATAAACTGAACCTTATTTGTAGAAGTGATTTAACTATATTTGTGGATCTTGGAGCACTCTGGAGCTTTTTGATTGTCTAGAAAATAAAACTCTCTGAGAGGGTTGTTTTGATTATTTTTTTTTTAACGGTCAAAAGTTGACTGAGTAAACCTGAGAGTGTCTAGATTAAAGCTCACATTTCAATTCCTGGGAATTAAAATGAATATATCCATTTCCAGTGCCAGACACTTAGCAAGCAGGAATCAGTTTCTTGGTAGGAACGGATTAAAAGGATGCTGTCAACTTAAAACCCAGCCAGCTGGGTTTTCTTTTTTAGCATTTTTTTGTATTATTAACAGTGAGCTTGTTTCCTTACCAGTTTTTGTAGCTTTATAATAATCTGAACTTTTAAAACTCTTTAAAAAACTTTTCATTTTTCATGTTGGGTGAGGAAAATCAGTGCAAGTGGGAAGCAGTCACTGATCCTGGCTCGAGCAAAATGCTGTCAAATGCCTGCAATAAAATGCAGGGAGGGGGGAAGACTCTCAAATTTCTTTCTAGATAATTTTGAATTATATTAACAGTTTCACAGGCTCTTAAAAACTGCTTTTACAGACTATGATATTTAAAACCAGTATTCACCTTTTAATATAGAATATCCTGAATCAATGAAAAATGTAATAACTCCTCCTGTCTTTTCACTGCTTTCATTTGAACAGGGAAATCTGTTCACTTTTATTGGGGTTTTAGGGTTACGCATTTTTGTTTCAGAAGTGCCTGGGAATTAATATTTCAAAACTTTTTTTTAATAATTAAAACATTTCTGTTAGTATTAAAGATTTTTGGACCTAACTGAAGTTGACAGTGCCCTTTAACGTGCACATTAAAATTGCTTTTTTTTTTTCTCTTAACATGTCAGCCAAATAACTGAAAACAGTCTGGTTTTGCCTTTTGTTGGATTGTTTGAAATTCAGGTTTTCTACATGTCTAGGCATATCAGTAACATAAAAAAGGGTGTAAAGTTGTTCAGACCTTGCCAGCAGCTCCATTTATACCCGTATGCATGGTGTGCATGCCCACACAGAGCTGCTTTAGGGCTGGAGTTACAGTTAGGATGTCATCATCTCTGCCATGCAGGTCAGCGGAGCACTTCTACTAAAACACAACCAGTGTCTACAGCAACTTCTTTGGTTTTCATGAAATGGTTATAGGCAGGTGCCTGGATACTAGTAAAGTAAAAAGAAAAAAAAAAAACACCAATCAAACAAAAATCAAAATAAGACAAACACCACCCCTTTCCCCCCGAAAAAAAAAAATCCCTCTCAAGACAGCGTGCTGTACGGCAGCGTTAAATGCCATCCCTAAATATCCAAAGGCAATGAAGAACCAGTCTCCAGTGTTCAGCAGATTATTTGATGAGAAAGAGGAGTGTGAGGGAGTGAAAGAAGGGACCGATATCCAGAGTTCTGCTTCCACAGGTATTTGGATCAATACTTCCACGTGGGATAAAGATCATGTAAAGTGCTGAATCCTGGGTCTTTATATAATTTTACAAAGGATGGCTTTGCAGTGTTCACTGACAAGTCAGAGTACAGTGCGGGGAGCAGTGCGAACCCAGCAGACCTCTCCAGGTTCAGTAACAGGATGTTTTCTGCAGATGAGCAACAGAGAAGTTGCACGGATGTTTTACTGCGAGCTGCCAGATCTGCGACTGTTCCTGGCCTGATGGTGAGATGTCTGGGAGCATACGCATTGGGGTGGAAGAGAGAAAAGCAAATGCAACCGAAGTTGAGAGCTAATGTGCATCACCACCATGCAGACAATTTACCCTTTCCAAGGGGTGGGGATGAAATCTTTAAGTGCTTTTTGTAACATTTTTTCTACAGTGGTGTGTTCCTGAATTTGTCTTTGCTGTTTGTTAAATCGTGTATGTGCTATTTATATCGTTGTGTGCAGTCTGCTTCTTTTATAGTTAAAGAAGAGAAAACATCAAATAAATCCTAGTCTCACAGTTAGTGCACATTTTTCCATGTTTTACGTGAAAGACGTGGGGCACTAAAACACTCATCCCTGCTCTCATCTGCCTGGCTCTCAGGGCTGTGGGGTTGTGAAAACAAGTATTTGATTTAAATCTATTGGCTCAGAATTAGGAATTTGGGTTCCTAGGATAGATGAAGCTGCTGACAAATTATGCTGAGATGCAAAGCGAGATAAATGACATGGAATCGCAGGTGACCCTGATCAGAGGATGACTACGGACCGGCAATGTGGCAAGAGGCTGGTCAGTTGTAGGTACATAACGTTGAAACATTTTCAGTTGATAATTAACACCACTGCCCAGTGGACTGAAAAGATTCGTGCAAAATACAGTGTAAATTCCAATCACTTTCATGTTCAAGAATGATTAATTTAAGCTGGTCGGGTACAGAGCAGAGTCTTCCACAAGCAGAATGGGTCTCATGAGAGATCTTACAAAGAGTGGCCTGCATTTGAAGGGAGATGGAACCTACAAAACTATGGATGTTTATTAAAAGGGCAATTAAGCTGGTGAAAAATATTGTTACAATATAAATACATATAAATTGAATATGAATAAAGGTATTTGATATACTGGGAGAATGTTTATCAGAAGAAGGAGTCTCTAGATGTTTTACCCATTGTGTTATAGAGGGGAAAGGAATGTAACTTCTTTAAAGATGGAATGTCTTACGTTTATGGAAGGGAAGGCTAAGGCAGAGCGGCTCCCATGGGAAAACAAATATTTATGAGAAATAACTGGGGTGTCAAGAGCACAGGAAAGACCCTGGTGGCAAGAAGAGGAAGGGGAAAGGTACCAAACTTCGAGTGAGAGAAGGTGAGAGGTACAGGCACATTTCAGACGCTTTTTTTCAGAAGATAACTGATACAAAAAAAAAAAAAAAAAGATGTTACATCTCCTTTTGAGAAAGCTGCAGGCGCGTTAAAGAAGGATTTGGGTCACCAAGGCCTTCTGCTATTCATAAAGGTGTGAAAAGGAAGCATCTAGGGCAGCACATCCCCTCCCGGGCAGCATGTGGGTGTGGGGAGAGGAGGGCAGCCCCGAGCGCAGGGCGAGCAGGCGGAGGAAGCCGCTGGGCTGCGCCTGCAATCGGTGCGTTGCCCCTTTAATTGTGTCCCCAGCCCTCGGGCGTCTCTGTCCAACGCCCACGTCAGCAAATACCTTTTGTTTCTCTCACGTTCGGGCTTTCGGGGCTCGGGGCTGCGGGACCAGCGCGTCGCCTTCAGCCACCGGGAGCCCCGACGCGGGGCCGGGGACCCCCGCATCCACCGCCCGCTCCTCTCCGGCTCGGCGGCAGCCGCCCGCAGGACCCAGCCGGTAAGTGGCGGCTGTAGCACGCTGGCAGGCCAGGCAGGGCGCTGGGATTTGGGGGCGGAAACGGCCCCGGAGCGAACCGAGCAGCGAGAAACGGCCCCGGGCTCCGCAGTCTCCGAGGGCGCCGGGGTCCGTGTGCGCCGGTCCCCCGGCAGCTGCCCCCCGGAGCCGATCGGTGCTGGCGCTGCACAGCGCAGGGGAGAGACCTACGCGGGCGCCATTTGCAGCCCCGGGCGCGGCTGTAAGGAGCCAGGCGCCGCAACAAAGGGGCTGCGCGGGAGTGGGAGCGGGCGGCGGGTGGGCGGCGAGAGGGGCCGCGCAGGGGGGCGGCTGGGGCGCTGCCAGCGCGGGGAGGCTGCGGGCAGCCGGGCCAGGAGCGGCTCG